>PVJH01007296.1:64513-94581 GCA_004026705.1 Nesogale talazaci
CCCCTCATTTATAATGATATAATTTTTAGTTCTTTGATGCCTGATACCTGATCCCTTCGACTCCTTGTGGTCACATAGGCTGGTGTGCTTCTTCCATGTGGGCTTTGTTGCTTCTGAATTAGATGGCCTCTTGTTTACCTTCAAGCCTTTAAGGCCCCAGATGCTTTATCTTTTGATAGCTGGGCACCATCAGCTTTCTTCACCACAATTGCTTATGCACACCTCTGTCTTCAGTGATCATATTAGGAAGGTGAGCACGCAATGATAGGATTTTTGTTCTTTGGTGTCTGATAACTGCTTCCATTGATACCTCGTGGTCACACAGGCTGGTGTGCTTCTTCCATGTGGGCGTTGTTGCTTCTGAGCTAGATGGCTGCTTGTTTAACTTCATGCCTTTAAGACCCCAGATGCTTTATCTTTTGATAGCCAGGCACCATCGGCTTTCTTCACCACATTTGCTTATGCACACATTTGTCTTCAGTGATTATGTCGGGAAGGTGAGCATCTTCCACGAATTCTTGTTTTGTTGACTCTCCTTTGCTTCAGATAGAAAGTCTAATACTTGTATCTTATATGGCCATTCTCAAATTATGAAGAACTCAAACACTATACACCAGAATAAAATGTAGAATACTAATGACTAGTTGTCCCATGAGATATGGTCTTGAGCCATGAAACTCAGTAAATCAATCCTGTGGGGAGTTTGAATGTGTCTTAGACATATTCTTAGTGCTCTTCATGCCGATGATGGCACAGAGCAGGGCTGCACCTTTGCTGTCGTTTGGTTATGGGTCAGACCTCTAGTTCAGAGGCTACAACAATGAAAAAAAAAGTATTCATAACTGTTGCCTGATGTGTTTTATTATATATATGAATATCATATATAGCACATATAAATGTACATAACCTATGTCCACATATATCTATTTATGAACATTCTATACTCATACCCATCCAGTATTTATGCCTACCAATGTAGCCACTCATATTTTTGGTCTTTTTTTTTACAATAAATCATTTTATTGGGGATTTTTACATATGCTATAACAATCTGTGAGGACATGTGCAATTGTTGGCATCAACAATTTCTAAACATTGAAAAAGAAAAATATTTTTCAAAAAAGAAAAATCTTTCTTCTAGAACCTGTTATCAGCTCTTCCCCCGCACACACCTTGCTGCCCCCATGAACCCTTAATATAGTATGTATTGTTAGTATTATTTGTACATATCTTACACCACCCATTCTATTCCTTCACCCCTTCACCTACTATCCTGGTATTCATCCTCCTTAAGAGGTTTATTCTTCTGTCATTGCTGTCTGTTCCCTGTTTCTCCCCCACCCCCCAATTTTTCTCCGTTCTTTTCCTGTACCCTCATGGAATTGTTAATTCCATTATTGATCTTGGGGGGGGGGGGTGTTACCCTTTCTGAATGCCATATATTGAAAGTTCTCATCTGTGCTACTGTTATGTACACCAGTGTAGCAGGATTTGTGAGGTAGGACTGAGATCATAATAGTGGGAGGAGGAAGGATTAAAGAAGTAGAGGAGTGTTCTGTGTTTTGTAAACTTTTCCCTGAATTCGTTTTCTCCTTCATGCAGCCCCTCTGCACAGAAATGTCCAGTTATCCACAAAAGGGTTCTCACCCAGACTCTTGTGCTTCTTTATGGGCTTTGTTGCTTCCTTGCTCGATGGCCACTTGTTTGGCTTAAAGCTTTTAAGACCCAAGACTATATCTTTTAATAGCCGGGCACCATGTGTTTTCTTCACCACCTTCGCTTATACACTCATTTTGTCTTCAGTGATCATGTCAGGGCAGTAGGCATTGCCTAGTGCCACATTATTAGAACAAAGTGTTCTTGTGTTGAGGGTATACTTAAGTAGAGCCCAGAGTCCATCCACTGCGTCAATGTATTGCCATATTGATATACGTGTATAGGCCAATATCCCTATTGTTATACATCAATTATATTTACATATATACACTTCTATTTTTATACCTCTAAATAGTTTTGTTTTGCTTCCTAGTGCTTTCTTCTATTTTTTTTTAACATTCCTCCTGTCCCTGTATTGTGTTCAACCCTCAGTAGCTTCTTAGTAATTCCTCACATCTAGATTACAACTACCCCACCACTATCATTGAGGGCTCAATGCCCTCAACATTGATTTTATATCCCTAGTTGTTCCCCTGTCAATGATCATGTTTGCTGATTACCACCTTCCTCCACCTCCTCCTCTTCCAAGACTCTTGGAAACTGTGAGTCAGGTGCATTCTCCTCAGGCTTGCTTCTTAGGCCTATCTTATATAGATAGATAAAGCAGATACAATGAAGACAAAATACTAACCAATCAACAGACAACCAACCAATAACAACAGCAACAAAAAAGAAACATAAAAGGTAAAAGCCCTATACATAGTTCCAGTTGTGTCTGCTGATTTTTATGACTATTTCCTCACTAGTCTGGTGGGGCTCCAGATACTGCCACTCAGAGTCTGAAGTCTATTTCTCAGGAGCTTTGTGTCTTTGCTCCTACTGATAGTTTGTTGTATTTCCTTCTTGTTCCGTCCCACTGTGGGGAGGTCAGACTAGACTCACTCCCCACGTGTCCCAATATTGTCCTGTGTAGCACTGTACTGTGCTGTGGGGACATCATATCTCAAGCTTTTGTCAACCCTACAGTTCTCACTGTGTCTTAACTGCTCTGAATAGGGACATAGACTTGGTATGTCAGGATAAAGTTTAGTCCCTTGCTCTCTCTTTTTCTTAGTGTGCTCCTATATGGGCAGGACAGGCCGGCCCCTTTCCCTATCCTGTAGCTTCAGTGTTGACCTCTGTAGTGCTTTCTTCCAAGGTGGGGGTTAGCATAGCTCAGATTAGGATTGGCCTGAGTCCTCTCTGTTAATGAGTTCCTCTTTTTAGTGTGTTTGAATTATGTGAGTTTTATGAGTCATGTTTTTGCTTGTAAATACTGTTGCAGAATTCTATATCTTAGAGCATTTACTACAGTTATCCTTCATTCTTAAATTTCTTTTTTTTTTAATTTTATTTATTTTTTAAAATTTTTTAATTTTGGGGGCATCACTGCATTCTTGAGTTTCTGTCTGTGTCTTTATATACTTTGGCCATATTATACTGACTCCCTCCATATTGTGCAGTGCTTTTTCCATAGTAAGTATGATCACATGTTGACTATCTCGCAAGTGATGCCACTCTTGTCCTTGATAACCATCAAAGAATGTTGATTATATATACATATATATAACATATATCCTTGACTTTTTTTCTTGACTTTTAATAAAAATGGTATTATACTATTATTTGTTCTCTGTGTGTGACTTTCTAAGACGTTTCAACTGCTCATCAATAATCTTTATCCTCGTGTAGTATTCCACATACCACAGTTTCTCCCTTCATTCAGTAGTTGATGAGTACTTGTTATTTCCATCCCTTGACTGTTGTGAATGATGTTTCAGTGTATGTGAGTATGCATATGTCTGTTAGTGTCACTTTTTATATTGCTAGAATATATACCATATATACGCCTGTATAAGCTGATTTTTTTCAGCACATTTTTAATGCAGTTTTTGTGGTAAAATTAGGTGCCTCAGCTGATATTTGAGCCTGCTTATACTTGACTATATACTAACGTGACCAGATTTTAACATTGGTAAAGCAGGACACCATTGACCAGGTAGGGAGGAAGAGGGAGTCTTGATTAAAAATTTGGTCTATATGGAGCAACAAACATTTTCATAGAATGTAAATATAGTATTGTAATATATTTATTTTAACTTTAATCTTACGTTTCTTTCTAAATAATAACAATACTCGTATCATTTTTCCCCTGATTTTGGTGTAACAAAAGCCATGTCACTTTCAAGGCTGGCACTTAACTTTTTGTCACCAGTATAAAATATAAATAATACAATTACTGTCTACTAAATTCAAGAAAATATATGTATTTATAAAATACATACCTAAATTATCTGAAAAGCTGATTTGTTGATATCACTTGTTTAACTAGCATTAGCAAACAGTACGTTGTCTATTGTCTGAGAGACAGTTACAAAATGTTTTTGTCAGTGCCAATGCCAAAAAGTGCCATTATTCATTAAGTCCAAACAATGGTGGTTGAATTCTAACAACTGATCAGCTGTGCAAGCTTTGATAAGCAGTTCTCAACAATTATTTGTTACTATTGAAATGTAATGTTATAAAATTAACAAAAAATAATATAAAACTCATATCCTGGTGAAATAGCCATATGGCCGCCGAAAACCGTATATTCCTTTCCCATTCTCCTGTCGTTCCTTCGCTTGTCAGGCATTCTTTCCAAAACTTGTGACTTTTTAACAACGTCTCGAGACGCAGGACAAATTATTGAAAATCAGGACTGTCCCGCCAGAAGCAGGACATCTGGTCACCTTTGTATATATGGTCCCTAAAAGTGGGATTGCCAGATCATAAGGTATTTCTATTTCCAACTCTTTGGGGAAGCACTTTTCCATAGTGTTAGTCTAATTTTACATTACCACCACCAATGGATAAGAGTTAGGATCTTTCAACAAGTCAGAATCAACTTGATAGCAGCAAGTGAATTCTATTACATGGTTCTCTATATCTGCCTAGACCACGCTCTTTTGGGTTTTGTTAATAGATCAAAATTCTGAACCTAGTCTTGTGATACCTCCTCCTACTTTATTCTTTAATATTGCCATTGCTATTTGGAGCCTCTTTCCTTCCATTAGTTTTCCCATTTTGTTAAAAACATGTTGCGTTAATTTATATTTTGAAGAAATCACTCACTGCCATCTATCCAATGCTGACCCGTAGGACAGGGGCAGAATTGCTCCTATGGGTTTCCATGACTGGAATTGTGTATCGAAATAGAAAACTCCATTCTCCTATGGAATGGCTGTGGTTTTAAACTGTTAACCGTATGGTTGGCAGTCCAATATACCACCAGGGCTCCCATTTTGGAGGAACAGATACTCTTAATTTTAACTTAAATCTAAAGTTAGCACTTTTTCTCTTATAGTTTGTGCCCTGTTTGGGAGAAAGATGGGACCGTCTAATTCTGTAAAGAGTTACAATCTCAGAAATTCACAGGGCCAGTTGTCCCATCTTATAGAGTCGCCACAAGTCAGCATCAGACCAATGGCAGTGAGCTAGAGTTGTGTGCTGGTTAGGACGACATCGCCATGTCTTGTTTGGGAACTCATTCTTTCCCAAGGCCATCAAGTTTTCTTTGAACAGTTTTCTTGTTTTGTCATTCCTGCAATTGATTCTTCTGTATCGTTTGATGTGGGGGGACATAAAAATACCCAGTCGTTCCAGCACCATTTAATAAAAATATTTTCTTTCATCCACCTCCCCACTAGTTTATCGCCATTGTCGCTTTTTAATTCTTAAATTTCAAGATTGCCATTGTTTTATTAACATTCTCATCACACTAATGCAATAACTGAAATTAAAATAAGTACTGATTCCACTCAGACATCAAATGTCATTACTTTTGCTTCCACATCAAAAGTATTATATTTGTTTATCTAAGACAGTGATGACATCCTAAGCCGGCATTAAATACCATGTTGTTCATTTCCTTGACGTGCAACTTTCATAACAAAACAATCTCTGCGAGTTCCAGGGGACATCATTCACATTGTGATCTGTGAATGGTACCCGGGAGCTGGCCTGCATGGCCAAAATACAGCAATTCTGAATGCTATTTGTAATAACTGGCAAATACAAAAACATGAACTTTTTTGTGCCCCCAGCAACCAACCATGTAATGCCTAAGTGTGGCTTATTTGGAATTGCAGGTCTGAAGAGCGCCAAAAGTTTAAAGGGGGGAGTAGAACGTGAATTCTGAACAATCCATGTGACTTTCAATATTTGCCAGCTCTTACAATGCTACTTTAAAATGTTTAAGACAGTTTTATTGACATGTAATTTATATACCATATATTTTGATAACTTAAACATGTTTGTTAAAGATGTAAAAATCATCACCACAATCGATTTTAGAACATCTTCCTCATTCTTGTATTCATTATTATTAGCTCTTCATTTCCCCCAACCTCCGGAACTGCCATAACTTTAAGAAACTGTTAACCTAGTTAACAGTTACTATACTCTATAGATTTACCTATGTCTCTATAGATTTACCTATCCTGAATTTCATATAAAAAATAACATTTTGGGGAGGGGGGCATCAATGCCCTCTGGTGGTCGTGGGAGCTACCCAGCGCTGCTCCTGAGAGCCGCCAGTGGATTTGAACCCGCAAGCCTGTGGGCTGCAGTCCCGCACTCAACCACTCATGCCACCGGGGCTCAGCCCCAAGAATAACATTTTTTAAAAAAGGAAAAGCAAAACAAAATAAACCCACTACCACAAAATTCCAACAACAGTAACAGCATAAAACACATAAAAACCTTAATCTGAAAGAGAGCAGAAAATGATAAAAATGAGGACAAATTTAAAATGGGTCAAAAAGGAGAACAAATGATGATATGTTCCGTTTTAACCTCACCACATATGCATAACCTCACCACTTTCCTGGGCACTCTGTGGTCAGAGAGGCCAAATCGACAGAGGACTATGCAGATAGTTTTTGGCCTTTCACCGTCTTCTACAAACCAAGTGCTCAGAATTTAGGCACTAATACAGTTGTTTCTTCTAGTCTTATAATTTATTGTTTACAGTCCTTGAATCTACAGGCTGGTATGCTTCTTCTGTGTGGACTTAGCTGGCATCTCATTTAGATGGCTGCTTGTCTTAAGCAAGTTTCTAAGATAAGACCCCCAGATGCTGTTTGTTCTGATAGCCGGGCACCATCTGATTTCTTGACCACATTTTGCTATCCTGCCCATCTCTTCTGTGATCTCTTCATGAATAACCTTACTTTTTAATATTTCTTATATCAGTGCTTATTTTTTTTATTCAGAAGGTTGTTTTGAGAGTTACATTATTTTATGGCAGTTCCTTACTTGATCAGTCTTCTGCCCTAGAAGATGTGTTCTTTCTACAAATTATATTTTTCTTAAAAAATAATACAATGAACTTATCCAGGGCTCCTTAGACTACTATAGACTTCAATAACCACCTCACATTTTTGCAGACAGGACTATACCTATGTTTAAGTTTCTAAGAATTCAGAGGATCCTTTCTATACTTTTTAAAACTATAACTTTTGAACCCCACCACCCCCACCCCTCCATTGAGTAAGTTATTGTGGAATTCCAGTCTTTAGTTTAATCATTAACATATGGGACCAGTGACTTGAAAATTTTATTGGCATCATAGTCTGATACCATTATATTAAATCTTTAAAACATTGGAAGGCTGGAGTTGAAAGGGGGATGTAAAACCATAATCATCATGCCTGTGAGAAAGAATGTGGAAGTACTTCATATACTTCTGCTATAATTAGCCTAGCTGGTTAAATTGAGCATGGGACCAAAAAAAGAAAGCCTCCGTGTTGCACACTGCAGCCCTGTGTTTGAGCTGCTCTCTCACCAAAAACTGCTTGTGACCTGAAGACTAGCGAGTTTGATACTGGGTCGGCTCCACACGATCTCATTCACTCCTTCTAGCATAGCCCAAAGCTGTGTCCTGAAAGTAGGGCAGCAGCATCCTAAATAAACAGTAAGGACCAAATATTTAGAATTTGAGGTCTTTTAAGGCAGAAAAACCAAAACAAGTATTTCTAACAGAAATTTTGGGTGGCCTTGGACATGTTGACAGATTAGTATACATTCTATAAATTGAAAAACACTTGTGCTGGTGGCATGTGTTTTTAATATCTTATTGATTAATATTATTTTGAAAATAAGTTTTTTTTGTTGTTTTTTGGGCATCACTGCCCTCTGGTGGTGGGAGTAGGAGGCCCAGCCTTTGCTTCTGTGGAGCCGCTGCCGGAATTGAATCTCCATCCCAGTGGGCCGCAGTCCCACGCACAGCCACTACGCCTCCAGAGCTCAGCCCGAAAATCAGTTTTTGTTGTCATAATATGTTGTTTTAAAGATTGTCCCCGCCTCACCAAGGCACTCCCTCAATGCAAGAACACTTTGTTCTATTAATCAGCTATTCCATAATGCTCACTGGTCAAAGAGGTCCATAAGCAAATGTGGTGAAGAAAATCAATGGCGCCCAGCTATCAAGAACTAGAGTCTGGGGTCTCAAAGCCTGAAGATAAACAATTGGCCATCTAGCTGAGAAGTATCCAAGCCCACACGGAAGAAGTGGCCACGAAGTGTCAAAAGAACCAGGCCTCAGGCATCAAACAGGAAAAAATTGTATCATTGTGTGTGCTCCCTCCTGACACGATCACTGAGGACATGTGGGGGATTCAGCAAGAGTGGCGAAGATAGCTGATGGTACCCAGCTATCAAAAGATATGACATCTGAGGACTTAAAAGCTTGGAGATGAACAAATGGTCTTATGGCCCAGAAACAACAAAGCCCATCATAAAAGAAGCACACCAGCCTGTGTGACCATGAGGTGTGGAAAGAACCGGATATCAGGCATCAAAGAACAAAAATCATATCGTTATGTGTCCACCCTCCCGACATGATTGCTGAAGACAAAAGGGAGCAGACAAAGACAGAGCAGAAGAATTTGATGGCGCCCAGCTACCAAATGATAAAATATCTGGGATCGTGAAGGATTGAAGGTGGACAAGTGGCCATCTAGCCCAGAAATAGCAAAGCCCACATGGAAGAAACACACTAGCCTGTGTGGTCATGGGGGGCCAAAGGGAGCAGATATCAAGCATCAAAGAACAAGAATTACATCACTACAAATGAGGGGGAGAGCAGACCGGGGAGCCAAGGCCCACTTGTGGGTAATTGGGCACCCTGTCACAGGGGAGTCATGGAGAGGAGACAAGCCAGTCAAGGTGCAGTGAGGTGGCGATGATGTATACAACTTTCTTCTAATTCCTGAAGGTTTCCTCTCCTCAACTATCATGGTCCTAATTCTACCTTATGACTCCAGCTGGACTGGAGAAGGTATTACTTGTGAAGATGGGAAATGGAAATACAAGGAACCCAGGACAGATGAACCCCTTGAGACCAGTAATAAGAGTGGAGCTACTGGATGGGTGGAGAGAAGGTGGGGTAGAGAGGGGGAGCCAACTACAAGGATCTACATATAACCTCTTATAGGGCAGACAGACATTGGAGGGGTGTGCGAGGGGAGACATCAGACAGTACAAGATAAGACAAAACAATAATAATTTATAAAGTATGGAGTGTTGGTGGGGGAGGGGAAAGATAAGAAGCTGATGTCAAGGGCTCTAGTGGAAAAGTGGATGTTTGGAGAATGATGATGGCAGCAGGCATGCGAAGATGCTGGGCACAATATATGTATTTATGCATTGTGAAAAACGATATATGAACCCCCAATAAAAGGATTTTAAAAAAAGATTGCCCCCGGTGTTTCATTTTGTTTCAGTTTTATATTTCTGCTGGTTAATCATGTGTTAGTTTTCATCCCCTTTGTTTCTTAAAATGGGGCAGGTATATAGGTAAGCAGTGTATTCTGTTTCTGGACTACCTCACATAAATAGAGTATAGGACATTCTTTTTTTCCGCTGACCTGGTATCAGTGGGAGCATCTGGTACCTCTCTCTCCTTCATGGCAGAGTTCCAGATCTTATTGAGTATTTCAGGGCTCGCTCCATGGATGCATTTGTGAATAATAATGCTGCATTTGTGAATAATAATGCTGTGCCCTCTGGTCACCACTTTTTGAAGGCAAAATGGTCCATTTTATTACCAATTTTCTTTTCAGAAACTATCATGCAGGGCCATAGTTGGGATGAAATGCTGTCCTGTTTTAAGTGATCCAAACAATTTGGCCTTAACACGTGTTATTATGTTAATCTTTTTAATAATATGTAATCTCTGTATCTACATAAAGGAGTAACTGATTTTTCCCCTTTGCCAAATCCAATCATTTGCATTTCTACAAAGCTGAGATTTGTGATAGAGATTTGTGATTAATTAGCTTACTGATCGCATAATTCCTTAAGTATCATTGCGTGTCTCAAATAGTATCAGAGACCTTCTGTGAAAGACTGCGCTAAGTACTGTAGAGAAATGTAGGAACAGAATGCACAAAAGTTCTGATGACAAACAAATACTTTGGGAGGAGAGGAAGAGATTGGTATTTACTAAGTATTTACTGGCATGCAAAACTCGCACCTGTCAGTGGACACTTGTTATGATACTGAACAGGTTTCCACGGGGCTTCCAGACTAAGGGAGACTAGGAAGAAAGGCTTAATCATCTTCTTTCACATATCAGCCACTGTAAACCCAATGGAGCACAGCAGTCCTGTTCTTCGTCAATTATGGAGATGGGGCAGGACCAGGCAGTGTTTTCTTCCATTCTGTCACTATGAGTCGGGGGCACTCCAAAGCAGCTAACAATTTCAACATGCTAGGCAGTTTCCTTTTGTGTTTTCATTTAATTCTGAATACTACCCTTCAAGGTACCCAGTAATTTCCTTGTTTTAGGGAGTACATCAGGGCTGAGACTTAAGTAAATTGCCCAAGATCTACTAAGAGACAGTAACAAGGCTTGTTTGCTTCAGGTCCAACTCTAAAACCCATATGTTTGAAAGCAACCTTGCAGGAGAAGATCCCTTTTGCAGGTGAGGGGCAAGCTTTGAGCATGAGAAGATGAGAGAGAAAGTTGTGTCAGGAGAAGGAGAGTGGTGACGGCCTGAAAGCTGTGTCATGTGCGGGGGACATGCAAGTGGTCAGGCCGGTCTAAGAGTTTGTTCTCAGGATGCTGTATGACTTATTTTTTATTGTGGACTCCAAAGAACTGTTTTAATGTGCATTATGCCTATTAATACTAAATGCATTAGCAATTAAAACAAAATTTAAAATATGTAGTAAATAAGTTTAAAACACTGATGATAAACCCATGATAATATACATAATATTTTTTTGAAAAACCAAAAATGACAACTATATTTTGCAAAACACAGAAGAGTAGCACAATTTTCTAGTTTGTCCATCTTTTTAAAAAATATCCTTTTATTGGGGGCTCTCACAGCTCTTATAATGTCAATTGTATCCAGCGCATATGTTGTACATATGTTGCCATCATTATTTTCAAAACCTTTTCTTTCTACTACAGCCCTTGGTATTACCTCCTCTTCTTTTCCTCCTTCCCTGGCCTCCCACCCTCATGAACCCTTAATAAATTATGAATTGTTATTTTAAAATATTACACCATTCACTGTCTGCCTTTACCCATATTTCTTTCATCTATTTATTGTCGAGATTATAGATGACAGCTGGATTCTTACATGTTTATGCATTCAGTCTGTTAAAATATCACATGTCAGTAAGTCATTGGAAAACTCCACTATATACTCATGAGACTGTGAGAATAAGAAGGACAAATAACATCTTGGTTTATTATGAAATTTGTTTTGACCTCACAGGCTTCCTAAATGTGCTTTAGAAAACTCTAGGGGTTCTTTGGAGAACCACTGGGTGGGTTTGTAAAGAGGAGCGCCATTGAAAGTGTAGGGTTGGGGGGCTGAACCCCGGGGCGTAGTGGTTGTGTGTGGGACTGTGGCCCACTGGGTTGGCGGTTCAAATCCAGCAGCAGCTCTCCAGGAGCAAGATTGGGCCTTCTACTCCCACCAGAGGGCAATGATACCAAAAAAAAAAAAGTGTAGGTTTGGGACTATATACTGGAAAGGCCCTCATTGACTGAATTCGGTCTTTAATAAGCAATGAGGGAGCTTTGAAACCTTCTAAGCAGAGGAATGAAGTAAACAAATCTATGCTTTTAAAACATTCTTATGAAATATACACAGAGTATTAGGAGGCAATTATAATTGACCTCTAAGTTGATTTGGGCAATACTGAGCCCCGATGCAAACATGTGGCTGCTAACCATAGTCGTAGCAGTTTGAAAGCATCATAGGAGAAAATTGAGGGTTTTTTTAATTTGAGTTGGATTTGACTCAAGGTTGGGAACTTCGTTATTTCTTATAAGCAAATGGTGCAGTAAGGTAAGCCTCTGTTAACCAAAATGTCAGTAGTTCGAGCCCATCTGTCTGGTCCATAGGAGAAAAATGAAGCAGTCTGCTACCATTAAAGGTTTATAATCTCACAGGTCCTTTAGCGCAGTTCAACTCTGTTCAATAGGGTCAGTATTAGTCAGAATCAACTTGATACAATGGGTTTTAGGTGAATAATAAACACGGTTAATGGGAGTTAAGGAAGAATTCATACAAGTGAGCTTCAAAAAGTTTGCTTTATTGTAGTGGTTTGAAATTGAACCCGCAATACTTTTATCTCTGGCGATATCTCTGTTTTGAATCAATCCTTTGTATCTGGAGATTCTACAATTGCAAATTCAACCAATCATGGATCGAGAATATGAGTGATGGGAGGCAACTGAGTGCTCAAAGCAATCCCTCAAAGCTAAGGTACTAGTAAAACAACATAGTAGTATAAAGTACTAGTAATATAACATTTAAATGTACTAAATTATTATAAGTAATTAGAGGTGATTCAGAGTAGGATATTTATCGTTTCTCCTAAGGGTACACAAACACGCACGCACACACACACACCAGATTTTTTTTTTCCAAATCTATCTATTCAAACTTACCTTTTTCAAAGTATTCTCCATTACATGCCATACATTTCCAAATCTGTGATTCCATTCTTGAAATATTGCTCAAACTCATCTGTTTGTATGGCTGGCAGTTCTTCCCTTGTTTTTTCTTCATCTCTTCTATAGCCTCAAATTGCTGTCCTTTCATGTCCCTCTTCATTCACAGAAACAAAAAGAAGTAACATGGAGAGAGGTCAGGTGAGTAAGGTGCGTGGGACATGCTGTTTTTTGCCAAAAACTAGCACACTGAGATGGCTGCATAAACAGGTGCATTTTTATGGTTGTGAAACCAGTCTCCGTCTGCCACAAATCAGGTCTTTTTTCTCACATACTACTAAGCAATCTTTTCAGAACCTCTAACTAGAAAGTTTGATTAACAATCTGACCTGGTGGAACGAACTCCCAATACACTGTGAGTTGACGTTTTCATCCATTTAGGTAGTTGATGGATGTTCAGAATGAAGTTTGTCATCAATTGACATATCGCCTGTTTTGAAACAAGAAAACCACTTGTTTCCCACAGCACTGCCCTTTTAAGCTGTGTTCAATATCACCAGTTTCTGCAGCACTTTTCCTTAGCAGGAAACAAAATTTTGCTATCGTATGCTGTTCTCTTAAATTGACCTTCACAAAAAAACGAGATTTGAGTGAAAATGCTTTTACAAAAAAATTCACTGTAGCTAGAAAGAACCTTGCCAGGTGATGTCAAAGAGATGAAAAAGAGCGTTGCTTGATGTCCACTCAGTGGGGAAAAAGGGATACTACAAAAGTTCTGCCCCGCCCAGTGCAATTCTGGGTTCTTTGGTCTACCCCTTCATATGGAAATACTGTGCCAATTCATATAATGGACTTGAGCATCCTCTGATTTTGGTATTCATGTGGCATCCTGGAATCAAACACACAGTGATACTAATGCATGATTGTGCAGGTTTTTCTTATCATTGATAACTGCACAGAATTTTATAATATGAATGTATCACTTCTTTATTGATGAGCCTGTAGGGAATTTTCAGTTTTTCATTATCATACAAAATGCTGCACTGAATGAATATACTTATATATGTGTCTTTGGCTATCAGGACTGTTATTTCTTTGAGGTGAAATTGCTTGATCAGAGATCATACATACACATTTTCCTCTTTCACTGTTGTTGCCTCTTAAAAGTCAATTTACACTTTCCAGTATGAGTGACATGTCTATTTTCCACCGACCCCCTGGATGGAAGTGTGTTAGTAGTTTGATTACATGTGCATTTCTCTGTAGCTTTCTTTTTTTGGAGGGGGGGCTTCACTGCCCTCTTGTGGTCTTGGGAGCTACCCAGTCTTGCTCCCAGAGAGCTGCTGCTAGATTTGAACTGCCACGCCAATGGGCTGCAGTCCCGCACTCATCCACTTTGCCACCGGGGCTCAGCCTCTCTATAGCCTTCTAATTATAAATGTATATAATTAATTGCATCAGAAAGGTGACTTTAGTAAGGGAGTTCCACCTTAAAATTTTCGTACAGCTTAACTGGCTGCTTAGTACTCTTGGGGATTTTTTTGTTACTCTTTTACTCTAAATAATTATGAAAACATGAATACTTTTAAATGCATTGTCTTTGAGATTTTGTATATGTACTATAAACTCAGCAGTGTATACAAGTTTAGCCATGAAGAGTCTGAGCAAAAAGCCTGATGGCTAGAGAGCAGTTACTGGCAGGACCTATAGAATTTCCACAACTCTTTACTACAGTGCCGCATGTTGTGGTGACCCCCCAACCGTGAAATTCTTTTCATTGCCACTTTATCACTGTAACTGTGCTACTGTTATGAATTGGGCAACCCCCGGGAAAGGGCTGTTTGACCCCCGAAAGGGGCCGCAACCCACAGTTTGAGAACCACTGACTATAGGGTGCATCCTAGATGTAGAGAGTATGGTGGGAAGGAAAGAAATGTTCAAGAAGCAGCAGTATGGGCTTATCTACTATTTTTTTTTTTTTAAAGAAGTTCCCTTCACCAATGAAGAATGTGGAGTTCAGGTGTTGCTCTTAGGATAAGCTATGACCTGGGATATGCTGTGTTAATTCTTATGTGGCAGAAGGGGACAAGTTCTAGCACATTCTTTTGGCATAATATGAAAATCACTAGATGAACACTCCAAATGTGTCCATGATTCCAGAAGTAGATAAAAAAGAAGGCTAGTTAGAGTAGAAGTGTAGTAGAACTCACATAGCCAAGTCGTTTCAGAAAAGTTTGGAATAAGCTAAGTTAAAAGAGAGAATTTGATAAATATAAGTGATCATTAGTTTTTTTGTGTTTTATTTAAAAGTGCAGACTCCAAGGAAAAAAGATGGAGTTGTGATTTGTTTGGTTGTAGTTTTATGTCATCTGTGTTAGTCTGGGTAGACTAGAGAAATTCAGAGAGACACTCATGTGTAAGAAAAGAGTCTGCGGTCCACTGGGACAAAGGTTCAGTTCCAGCAGTGGGGCTGGGCCTCCTACTCCCACCACTGGAGAGCAGTGATGCACCCCCCCCCCAAAAAAAAAAAAGAAAAGAGCTTTATATATAAGAGCAATGGAATATCATGAAAGCATCCCAACCTAGTGCAGATCAAATCCATAACTCCGATACCAATCTATAAAGCCCTCTTCAGACTCACGGAACACATGAAGCGATGCCAAATACAGGAGGATCACAGGCCAATGGGTGGAAAGTCCCGTGGATCCAGTGGCGGTGTAAGCATCTCTACATGGTTCTTCCAGCTCAGGAAACTAGTGTAGCTCCATGTCTCTTTTCAGCTGGAATGTCTCCCAGGGAGTCAGCCTGTGTCCTGCCACCAGGGAGCTATTTATCTCCTTAGTGCCTCCAAATGAGGTCATCAAGCTGCGCCCCGATTGACAAGCTAAACCCCACCACTTCAGTCTTAATCCTTTTACATTGAAAAAGATTATATAACTACCACATCATCTTATCTTTTTTTTTTTTAATTTAAGATCTGTATATCAGTGGGTGGGAAATGGTCTCTCCTGGACCTTTGTTCTAGCATCAGTTGCATTATTTCCAAACATTGTATTAAGGAATATTTTCAGGTACATGGTTTTCATATACATGGTTTGACAAAGAGAACCCCTACCTAAAGATTCTAAAATATGTCACAAGGAAGGGGAGAGTGGGGAAGGAAGTGAAAAAATGAGGAGCTGATGCCAAGGGCTTAAGTAGATAGCAAATGTTTTGAGAATAATGAGGGCAACAAATGTATAACTGTGCTTGACACAATGGATGCGTGTATGGATCGTAATAGGAGTTGTACGAGCCCCCAATAAAATGATTTTTTAAAAAAAGATTCTAAGATATGTAAGTACTCTCCCCAAAGCACTACTGGAATTAGTAGTAGTAATAACTAATGAAAGGGAGGCTGTGACCGTGGGCTCAAGCACAGGCGCAGTTGTGAGGGTGGCTCAGAGTGGTGCTGTGTTCTAACGATGAGCTGGCGCTGACCCCGACAGCTCCTGACAGCAGCAGTAGTAGCCCGGTATTGATGTATTGTCTGATCAGCTGCCTCTTTGCATCACCGCTAAGCTTTAAATTATAGACACCTTTAAAATTTTGCAGAAATCCAGTTGTTGAATTTCATCTCTTCTTAGCCCTGCCTCTTCCTACCAAAGGAGGTAGAATCAGGACACAGCAATAAATAAGTAAATAAATAAATAAAACCTTTATTTTTGCATAATGTTTAAAGGGAATTTAAAAAGCAGCATGCCATTTGGAATTTGAACAGGTTCAAGACTTTTCTAAGTTAACTGCAAGTTCTTTCTAGTTAACTAGCAAAACTAATAGTTAATATCTGCGATGCACAAACTCCTTGCCTTCACTTGGTTCCAGTTGATAGCATCTGTATGGGGCCTACACATTAGAATGCCCCACAGGGTTTCCAGGCTGCATGTCATTACAGAAATACATCACCGGGCTGAGCCCCAGTGGCGTAGTGTTTGTGCAAGGGACTGCGGCCCACTGGGATGGAGGTTCGATTCCAGCTCCACGAAGCAAAGGCTGGGCCTCCTACTCCCACCACCTGAGAGCAGTGATGCCCAAAACAACAAAAAAAAAAAGAAAAATACATCGCCACCTCTGTCTCCTGAGGTGTGCTTGTCGGGTTTGACTCATTCAGTTTGCAGCTAATTGCTTTAGGTACTCCATTGCTGGGCCTCAGATTGTGTATATGCATTATTACTTATTTTAAATAGTTTTATTTTAAATAGTTTTGTTGGCATATACTTCATACATTGTATAATTTAATTATTCAATTGTGCAATCATTACCAGAATCTATGCCAAAGCATTCTCCTCTTGAACTCGTTTGTGCCTCATTTCCTCCCTCCCCACAAATTCACCTGCCATGCTGCTAGGTAATTATTAATCCAGTTATTGACCTGTTCTGGGTTTCATAAATGGAAAATCATACAAAACACAAACAAAGAGCAAACAACCAAACAAAAAGCCAGCAATGATTTGGCAGAATACAGAAAAACCTCAACTGAAAAGAAAGCAGAAAATACTAAAAACAGAAACAACTTAAAATGGGTTCAAACGGTGGTCAAATGATATGGCATTATATTTTAATATTACTACATTTGCCGTAAATGACTTTACAAAGCTATCTGAAAGCAAAGCTCTTTACATCCCTGGACTATGGTCAAAGGGTATACACTGGAGTCTCAATCCATGTTGGGATCCTATAAGTGGATCCTTGGCTTCCATGGTCATCTGTAGGCGTCTCTGCATGATTTACTTATATCTGTATTATCTCTGTGTAGAATCATCTGTGGAATCAGTTTGATATGTTTCAAAACATGACTTGGCTATTTTTTTTCATACAACCTTCAAGCAAGGAGTTTTGGTGGTGCAGTGAGAGAGAAACATTGGACTATGAACTGAAAGGCCGAAGGTTCAAACCCATTGACTGCTGTGCTGGAGAAAGATGAGGCAGTCCGCTTCTGTAAAAAATTATAGCCTTAGAAAATATGGAGCAGTTTTATTCCATCTTATAGGGTTCTTCTGAGTCGGAAACAACTTGTTGGCAGTGTTTTTTTGTTTGTTTTTGGTTAGACTTCAAGCTATTCCTTAAATATCACTCTTTCTCATTAGACTATAAATCTCTTGGGAAACAAATTTGTTCCTTATGTCTGTTCACTTATATAAATTACCCTGCTTAGAATTGATACTCCATGAATATTTTTAGGGGTATTAAAATACGCTAATCTATGTAAATTTTCATTCATTGGGACTCTCATTAATAAGGAATGTAACACTTTATTCTGCATTCTGTGCCCACTCCGTGTGACAGTAAATTTTGTTTTCCAAGTTTGAATAGACTTACCTAAGATAAGTTTTAAAGTAAATAATTTGCCTCTTCATAGGTTTTCTATTGTTTCCCTCAAAAAAAAAAAACATAAATATTTTTGCATTCCTTTAGGAATTAAGTGATTTGCAACGTGATCCACCCGCTCACTGTTCTGCTGGACCTGTGGGAGATGACTGTAAGTTTTGCTCTGTTTCTGGGATTTTGCTACCATATTAATAATACAGGTTTAAACATTTGTTAATGACTCCAAAACTCCTTTGTTTGTTGCAGTGTTCCACTGGCAAGCAACTATTATGGGGCCTGTAAGTATGATTCATATATATGCAATTACTCCCTCAGCCATTATTCTTGCCCTTTTCACCTTCAATCAGATGTTTGTGGCTAACATTGAATTTGCTTGAAAGCAAAATATGACCCAGGATTCATGATGCTCATCTTCACCTTTGCTAGATCCTTCATCGTTCTACATGGCAATGGGTTACCCACGACTTGCAACCACCTGTGCTTGCTTTATCTTTAAAAAAGTGACACACCCACAAAGTCATTGGCTCAGAAATAAGCACAACCAGTTGCTTGTTGATAGTTTTACTAGATCATGAATAAGTCTCAGTCTAATTAATGTACTACTTTGCAATGTTAGGTTTCATTACTGTCCCTATTTATGAGAGAAAACTGATAAAATATTTCCCTGATTCTGTCTTTGACAACTCATAGATGTTGTTTTAAGATGGTTACAATTTTCCTGAATTCAAAATTATCTGCTGTTTTATTACTGACTTCTATTAATACTTGTTATTCTTTGTTAAAATATTTCTTTGTACACCTAAGAGACAGTTATGACTTGAAACGGGATTTTCTTTTCTTGAACAAAATAACCTGCTCATATGAGAATGGGCATTGACAGTTAATAACGATATTCTAGGATAGAGAATGCTTTTGTTTCCTCAGAATCCTGTGACAGAATTCCACAAGGTCATTGAAAGAACAGAAATGTATTTTCTCATAGTTCAGGAGACTATATGTCTAAATTAGATGTCTGAAGAACCAAGAAAGGTTCTCCCATCTAGCTCAGCCTCTGGTGGCTGCTTGCAATCCTTGACATCCCTGGCCTTGTAATTGTAGATACATCTACCTCCATAGTGTGTCTGCTCCATCTGTGTCACTGTTTTTATATCACTCTTTTTATAACCCTGAAATAATTAACCTCAGGACCCATCCTGCTGTGGTATGAATATATTAACATAGCAAAAGAAGAACCCATTTCTAAACAAGGTCACGGTGTGGATACAAGTATTATGTTTTCAACAGATATTTGTGGGAGGGGTGGCAGGGACAAGGACAAAGAGTACAATACAATCCATAACAGAGTGCATTGGTAGCATATATCCATGAACTTCATTCCCTCCTCCCTAATCTGTGAAAGAACTTTTAATATAGTAAGCCAGAGAATTTATATTGCCATGTGTTTATCTTAAAAAAAAAAAAAAAACATTCAGAGCAGGATTTCTAGGTAAGTATCAACATATTGTTTAATTTTTTAAAAGGGTAAAAGCAAATATTTATGTAAATACCTCAATAAGAACCTAATTGTTTTTTATTGCTTACTAAGAAACTTCAAAATGTTATCATTATAAAAGCCCTCCCTTCACATGTAAGTTGTACGCTTTCAAAAGATTTCTTTGTTAAGTCATATGTAACAAATAATTCTTTTACACATGCCTTCACCCTTTATTTTGTGAACATGTGAACATGTCACTCTGTAGGACTCTATAGAATCATTTAAAAATAAAATCTAGGGCTGAGCCCTGGTGGCGTGGTGGTTGTGCGCGGGACTGCGGCCCACTGGGATGGAGGTTCAATTCCAGCAGTGGGGCTGGGCCTCCTACTCCCACCACCGAGAGCAGTGATGCCCCCCCAAAATTTTTTTAATTAAAAAATAAATAAATAAAATCTACACTATCACTTCCATTTGCTTATATTTTCCACATTCCTTGTGATTTTTGATGAGCTAGAATATATATCATAACAATAACTATATGTCATAGCCCTCTAATAGATACATATAGAATCTTAAGAAGGAATTAATAATACTCCTGCTGCTGGTACCAAAATGTTAACATAGTATATTAGTTGAATATGAAATATAATTTTAGGTGTGTTTTTTCCCCCTTTTTTCTAGCCATTTTTTTAGCTTGTCATAAATATTTTCTAATGACCACAAAGCAAGATGGCTAAATTTACAATCCCTTTGCCTAGTTAATTCCAAATTTGTTACTTCAGTGAAGGTTAGATTTATTTAGCTTTGTTTTGGTCTTTTTTGTTCTTTATTATGGATATAAATTAGCTCTAATATTTTGAATGCTACACCAACAGAGAATTTGAAATGAGGCACTAATCATCTATAGGGTATTTTCCATTAATATCTTTTTTCCTTCATTAATATCTTATTAACTGTTTCCAAATGAAGATTTGAAGTCTAACTTGTTTAACAGTGTCACTTAATCTTTTCTCTTTGTAACTTCGTTTTTTTAATTAAAGGAAGAGACAAAGTATTTCCCTTAAGCCTTTTTAAAATGCTGATTGCTACTGCAGAAAATTATTCTTTTCTTAGAGCAGTCTTGTATGTGTTCTCAACTTAGAAAGTCTGTATTTATAAATATATTTGTTTGGGCAACTCACACCACTGTGTGTATATGCCCTGTGTTTTGGTTTTGTTTTATACTTTATATCAACATTATTGGTTGGAAAATCTGTCACATCTGCAGAGAGAGGGAAACCTGTTTTCAAGGTAAATAATTTGAACTTATGTCAAAAAAAAAAAAAAGAAGGCTTTTTTTTCTTCCCCTAAATAGATAATCTTTAGGGAAAGTCACTTTAAATTACTAAATAAATGTAATAATTCAACACTGATGCAAATGTTTTGTAATTTCAGCCTGATAGCGCATATCAAGGTGGCGTCTTCTTTCTCACTGTACACTTTCCGACAGACTATCCTTTTAAACCACCAAAGGTATTTTTATTTTTATAACTGATATGACTCCTAGGGCTGGAATTTTACCATCTGAGGGTGTTTTCATGATTTTGTAGCCTATGATGTGAATCGGAAATCGTCTTTTTGGGGCAGTTGTGATTCAGTGTTAGCATTCTCATCTTCTGTGCAGGAGACTTGAGTTCTGTTCCTGGCAAAAGACTGTCTTTCAGCAGAGCTTCCAAACACAGAGTAGGAAGAAAGGGCTGGTAATCTGCTTTGAAAAAAGAAACCAATAAAAACCATGTGGGTCACAGTGGTCCTGATGCCTGTCCCATTGTACTTGAGGGTCACTGTGAATTGGAAGCCTATTTGATAGCCACTAATTACAACACGTTAATGAGAGTAACAATAAAATTGGCTTTCTTATGCAAATGTTGCCTGTGTTTGTAAGACAAGAAGGCAATGTCCGTGATGCTGGAAACCTTGTTTCTTTCCAATTTCTTTGGGTAAGTGTAGATTGGGAAGTTTTTACAGTCAAGTATCAGACTTTTCCATTCAAGAAATTTTATTTTGAAAGTTGACCTGCTCTTACTCAGTGTTTAGTATTTAACAAACATTTATTGAGAATCTACCATGTTCTGTTTAGGGAATATCAAAATAAATATGACATAGAACTTTTATTTGGTATGTTGGAAGATTAAAACATTCTTACCAATTTTAATTTAGATTGTATTTGAACAGGAAACAAACAACTGATGGGAATGTCAAAAGGGGAACTTTTTCTTTTAGCAGTTTCTGTCAGAAAACAATTGTTTTCAATTTCTAAAACAATAAGCATAAAAAAAAAAAAAAAACAATAAGCATTTATATGAAGTGATATGATACAACTCATTTGGAATACGAGGCATTTTGGTAGATTTCTTTAGATTAGCAGAGTAAGACCTTTTAACTTTCCCTTGAAAACCAGAGCTAGCCAACCTAATTTTAGATCCAGCTGTCACTTGGAGCCTCACTCATGATCACTTTAAGAAAAGGATTACAAAAACAGACTAAGGGATCACTCTGCCCTGTAAAGAAAGTCAGGGTTAATTGCTCCAGATGCTACTCAACCAATTCATACCAGCTACTAGAGACAACTCATCAGTTTCCAAAGTACTTCCCCATCCCTTGGACAGAGGCGGAGGGAAACTGATGTATTTGCTCTCACCTTCCCAATAGCTAGAACTCATGAAACATAAACTTCTTGTTCATGTTGGGTGGGATACATTTCTTCTCTAAAACGATATAATGTTGAGGTCATTTTTTCCCAGAACGGATGGGTTTTGTTTTGTTGATAGTTCATGGGTTGTCACTTTTTTGTTTTGTTTTGTTTTGTGTACAGATTGCTTTCACAACAAAAATTTATCATCCAAACATAAATAGTAATGGAAGTATTTGTCTTGATATCCTGAGGTCACAGTGGTCACCAGCTCTGACTGTATCAAAAGGTAATTTTATCAGATTATATATACATATGAGTTTATAAAGACAGAAAATTATACCACAGAAGTATGTAAGGTCCAAAGTCTTTTAAAAAAGAAATCCGTGTTTTGCTTTGCTTTGCTTTGCTTTGCTCTTGGGTGCTTTTGTATAATGCTCCACGAGTCTCTTCTTAGCTTGGGTGAGTGAAGAGCAAATCTCAATAGGGGTGCGACAGGAAAACTTAAACGTCAGTACTAGAACTTTGGGAATACATAAACCCATTTCCATTTTGCCCCTTTAGTTTCAGGTGTCTCTTTTTTAGAAAGAGAGTGAATAAGAAGTCAAATTACGATTTTCGGTGCATATGTCCGTTCATTAAATAGACACAGTAAGACTTTATATTTGATTTACTTTCAAGGAGAACAGAAAGGATATTTGGCCAATAAAATAAGTGAATTAAAGTGAAAGTCATGTATTATACATTAGGATAGGAACAGCATATGTAGCGTGTCAGCCTCCACCCACTCAATAGTATCACTGAAAGACTGGCATGATCTGTGCTGACCGTCACCTCTCAGCAATGTGTAGAGCGTTTGTTCTTTGCTCAGTTAGTGAATGTGTACACAGGCTATCTGAAGCCATTTCTGCTTCATTAGCCAAAACTTGTTCTTATGCTAGAACTCCTAATTTGTGTTTTATTTTTCTAACAGCGGAGAACTTGACATTTGGAAAATATTGTTTGGGCTAGAAGTATCTGTCCCTGAAGTAACTCGGTAGTTATCCTTTTCTGTAGAATTCAAGAAAACAGTTTACCTTGAAGAGTTAGTGGTATGAATCCATGGTCGTTTCTTTCTCTTTATTTTTTTTTTGAACACATATGACCTGAAGTTCTAGCATCATTCTAAAATTGTTTACATAGCTTACCTTTGTGCACTGGCTGTAAAAGAGTGTGTCAAAGAGTTGTTCAAATTAATTGAACGTTCTTTTCTAGTACCGCATCACGAAATGCAAGCTTGTTTTCATCATCAGCTAAGTGCTTACACAGATAAGCAGTGGCAGACTGCCATATGCTGTACACCACCTATCTTGTCTTCTGACACTGGGAACTTTTTATAGAGAAAAATTAGAATTGCTGGCTTCTGGAAGCACTGTCCTTTTAGAAATCAAATAGCCTTGGTTTCTCTATGGGATTTTAATGTTTTCCATGTGTGGTCACCAGGAAGGGGTCCTAATAGTACAGTTGTTAAAGTGCTCAAGGGCTCACCAAAAGGTTAAGCTGACCCGAATATCAGCCAGGGAACCTAATTTAACCGCAAAAACTGCATAAAGCACGGGAAGAAGGGGGAAGAAATGGGGAGTTGATATTTGGGGCTCAAGTGGGACGAGAATGCTTTGAAATTGATGGTGGCAGCATATGTGCAAAGTGCTTGACACACTGGATGAATGTCTGGATTGTGATGAGATGTGAGAACCCCTAATAAAATTTTTTTAAAACTGCATAAAAATGTGCTGGAACACTCGGCCTATACACGAGTATGTGCAGCATGTAGCTTGCACAGAGCATTGTGGCAGCTGGCTTCCATGAAGGTTTGCAGTTCTGCTTTAGTTCTGCTGTCGTTGCTAGGATGCGAGGTGGACTGGAGGGCAGTGCGTTCGGTTGCTTTGTTTTTTGGGTCACTGTGTGTCTGACACACAATTTCATGTTAATTTTATTACCATTTTCCTTATCTTAAAAGATTTGGTTTATGTATAATGGTGAAATCAGGGCAAATGACTCCTAGAGATGGGGATTTGAGATAGAGAACTTAACTCTTGTTTGTTATATAATGCTATCTCATATTTCACTCATTGCACATTTTGCTATCCTGTATTTCATATATGTCTGATTCTACTTCCATCATGAGCATAATCTGGAAGCATTCTGTGGGTGTATGCAAAGATTACCCTAGAAAGCCACCTGTGATTTAATACTGTAAGACTTGAAATTACGGTGGACGGAAGGAAAGATAAAAAACTCATAGACTTCATTTTCTCATTAGCCCTTCCTACACCCGAGTCAACTCTCTCTTTTCAGTTTTAGACTTGAAAGGGTAGGGAAACCTAAGCTAGCAGAGGAGGTGGAGATGGGAGCAGCTCCAAAGATTCCACAGACATGGCGGCATGCAATTAAAACAGCCAAATGAGTTCTCAGAATTCTTATTCCCTCCTATTTCAGATGCTTAGGTCTGTTTTTGTTGGATTTTTTTTAAGTATAACTATCTGCATTATTATAATCATTGCCCTATAAGAAAAGAAATTACTTAAATTTTTGTCATTTATCTTTCAACTTACACAAGTTATGAAAAGATCGCTCTATTAATTATTTTTAAATGCATGTGCGGTACATGGAAAACACCGATTCATTTAATACATCATACAAATACCCCTTCTTTGTAGACAGCGTGTATCCCTAAGCCAAAGTAAAACAATACATGAATGTGGTTTCCAAAATTGGTAATTGAAATGTCATTGCTTTACCTGGTGTTGATTAGATCATAGATTCTCTACATTAAAATAGAATTATACTAGAGTTAAAATGCAAATAGAGTTAAAGTGCAAAAGTGCCTCTAAGAAACACCTAAAATTAGTGTGGCACATTAAAAGATTCAATCAGATACTGTTCTCAGCCTGGTGTCCATTATCTAAAAATATTTTTGTGAGAACTTTTGAGTTCAAAGGTCCTTAAGAGCTATTTTAGGTCCTTAGCTGGCACAGACTGTTTGTGCTTGATAGCTACCCTAAAGGTTGGCAGCTAGAACGCGGTGAGTGTTATGTGAGGGGAAGGCCTGTGATCTGCTTTCCTGTCAGGTGGCAATCAAGAAAGCCTGATGGTCAAGTCCCGCTCTCTAAGTTATCAGGTTGCCGTGGACTGGAATCATCCCAGTGGCAACTAACAAGGGCAAAAAAGACATTGTAGGTTCACGTTTCAAAACTAATCAAAGTTCAAATGGAATTAATTGAATGTTGTAATTAACAATATATATGTATAAATGTTGCCAGCCAAAAGTAGTATCAAATTTAACCTAATACAGTTGTGTTTTTTTTCATAAGTTTGATATCTGTATTTAGTGAGATAGTTTTCACACATGTAATGTGTGTAAAGTAAAAAGATGACTAATGTGGTGTTGTTCTCTTTTAAATCTAGTTTTATTATCGATATGTTCTCTACTTTGTGATCCTAATCCAGATGACCCTTTAGTACCAGATATCGCCCAAATCTATAAATCAGACAAAGAGAAGTAAGTGTTACATAGATTAGTTATAATTGGAGTATGTATGTGTATATTTGTGTTGTTTGCCAAGCCCTCAGGGTATTATCAGTAATTTAAGAACATTTAATCGGGCTGAGCCCCGGTGGCGTAGTGGTTGTGCGCGGGACTGCGGCCCACTGGGACGGCGGTTCAATTCCAGCAGTGGGGCTGGTCCTCCTACTCCCACCACCGGAGAGCAGTGATGCCCCCAAAAAAACAAACAAACAAACAAAAAGAACATTTAATTATGCTTTTATAAGTTGATATTTTTTCAACTCTATTATTTTTATTAAAAGCCTATGGTTTTCCATTTACTGTTCAGTTGTTTAATATTTAATAGTGTTTTTTCTGTGTACAGTATTACATATTTTTATTTTTTAATGGTGATAGCTGTTTAATTTTAATGGTAAGTTAGCTATGAAATAATTTAATAATTAGGAAGTACTGTGTTTTATGTTTTTTATCGTCTAAGAAAACAGATTGACTAAGGCCCCCTCCCCTTCAAATGGATTTATTTTCAAGGTAGTTCATCTTGCTGATACTATAGTTCATTTTGCAATTGATAGATAATAACCATTCAGAGTTGGCATTCTTGGATTTCTGTATATTTTTTCATGTTTTGGGTAGGTTTTCCTATGGATTTTAGAGTGATCCATCATATGACTCCTAATTTAAAAGACCCTCTTATTTGTTGTTTTATTTATGCATGAGACATTGTACTTAGTGTACCTAGGATTATTGCAATAAACATAAGAAATGTAAGCAGAAGAAAGTGGAATGTAAAAAACAAGGTAGAATAGTCTCATGGACAGATACGTCTAAAAGTGAAATTTGTATTTTTTCACTGTATTCCTTTTATATGCCCACAGATACAACAGACATGCAAGAGAATGGACTCAGAAATATGCAATGTAAACTCGAAGAAAAACCTTTCATATATACCAGAGTACTGTAAAATCTAGGGTTTTTTTTCAATATTAGCAGTAAATTGAGCACTGTTTACTGTTTCAGTGTACCATGAAACTCTTTGATTTTTATCCATTTTAAATGTGTTTCTGACGCAAGACAAAAAAATCTTCCAAAAATACCCATAAGACTGTGATGAGAGCATTTATCATTTTGTATGCATTGAGAAAGACATTTATTATGGTTTTTAAATACTTGGACATCTGCATCTTCAGCTTACAAGATCTACAATGCAGCTGAAAAGCAACCAAATTATTTTTTGCTGAAACTAGGTGTTTTTACATAAGAAATACTGTATGTGTCGTCTAAGATATTGTCAGTTTTATAAATCTGTCTTCAGATTTCATTCTTTGTTAGCTCACTTTATAATTTGTATTTTTTTACTGTATAGATGAAATATATTCTATTTACCATGTGCATCAACTTATTACTTTTTTCCTGTAAACAGTATTGAAGAAACTCAACAGCTGATAATTAAATGAATTAACTGTCTGTCTCCCTCGTCTTAGGATATTCTGTAGATTGATCGAAGATTTCTTAAAACCTGAAATGATCTTTACACTGTAATTCTCAATATACTGATTAATGGAGAAACACTTGTTTTGATTTTGTTATACTTGACTTAACTTTATTGCAATGTGAATTAATTGCACTGCTATGTAGGAAGATGTGTAACTTTTATTTGTTGCTATTCACGTTTGAATTTTTTTTCTGTATAGGCAATATTGACACCTTTTACAGATCTTACTGTAGCTTTTTCCATATAAATAAAATGCTTTTTCTACTATTTGTCCTGATTACTTATGAGAAATAAAACTGAATTACTTTATTGGTAAGCATCAAAAATCTATTAAGTTTTGCATGATAATTCCAAGTTATGAGTTGAGGGGGTGTTTGACAGTGATCATGCATTGGAAATTGTATTGTTTTAGATTAGCATCTCTACTGAAGCATCTCTTTATAAGAGGAAATGTTCAGTGCTCTCTTCTAATAGTGGAAAATTTCGAGTAAGATTTGTGTATTACATTTAAAATGATATACTAGAGTAATGAAATGAGTGTATGCTGATATCCTGCACATTGAGAATATGTCTGTACAATAACAATAACTAGGTTAATGAATTATAATGCCCCTTTAGAAGGAACTGACATCTTTTTTTGAAATTTTAAAGCTAGGAGTCCTAAAATATAGTCTAATGACATCCTAATTTGAATGACATGTTAATGTCCTGTAGAAGTTATAAAGCTAACATAGAAACGATGCTTTCTTTCATTTTTTATAAATTGTGAACTGAGTAACTTTACAAGTTAACATGACAACTTTTTAAAGTGAGGAAGAAAATGCTAATGTTTTAACTTGGAAAAATGCATCTCCTTAATCTTGAATGTGCTTAATCAATTTGCATGAGCTTCACTTTTACGGGCAGTTGAAGGTCTTCTAGTTAAAAAATGGTTGAATACACGAATGATGGGTGGAGTCATAAACCTTTAAATCATTTGAGTATTTTTCCATGATTCCCTATGAAAGCACAAATTAACCTGTTACTAGAAAATATGTTATGTTTTTATTAATGACTATAAAGTAATTTAAATGAAATACAGTTTAAGAAAATATAGAATATAAAAAAGTGAGAGTAATTAAAAGAGCCATATCATGAAAAACACTAGTAGTTATACTAGTACAGATTAAACTTGCCCTGAATTTGAACACTAAATATCATTAGCTTTTCATCTTTAGTATATTTTAATAGTCAAAGATTTTGTTCCTTGAATATTTTTCATTTTTAAACTTTCATTTGTATGGCATTTATTTTTGAAATTGTCCTTTTTTAATTAAAATATTTGAAATATCCCACTTATTGTTTGCCTTTTGTTTTGTTTTCATTATATAGTCAGTCTGTTGAGAAGTGAGCACAAGTTCTCAGCATTAGTTAAATATATTAAAGAGCTCAGTGGTAATGATATAATAACCAGTCAGGCCACAATTTGGGTAAATTATTTCTGCATTATTTGGAATTATGCAAATAATATACTATAGTTTTATACTTTTCATATTCCTTATTAATCACAGTCTGTCCGTGTTTACCCATGGTTTAGTCATTGATGTTTAACAGAATTCCACTTTTACAATTCTGTATTTTAAAAGAAAGACTGGGGGATTTAATTTTCTTCTTGAATGCAATATATATATATATATATATATATATATATATATATATATATATATATCTTCATCCCTACAACGAGGTTATCAGCTCCTCCCTCTTCGTCCGTCCCGCCCCCCGCCCCACCATACACATAATTACCTACCTTTTAAAGCTACATTTAAAGCATTCTTCAGAGTGAAGGAAACTGATAACTTGGGGATTTAGAACCTTTACCTCTTAAGTCCTTGGAAAGGCATATTTGAAAAACTATCATCAATTTGGGTTTGGGCCATAGTTTTCAGATCAGTAATACAGGTTGTCAGAGCAATTTTCCTCTCACTCCCTAGTCTTTCTAGATGATCTCAATAGTTTGTCACTCCTTGAGTGTGAGCTTTGCAGTATCCCCATGTCAACCATATATAATAATTACATCTAGACTTGGCTTCCCAATGAACTCTGAGAGGGAAATTGTTGTCGTTAGGTTTCCCTCGCAGAGTGACCCTTCACACGGTAGAATGAAGCTCCTTTGGGTCCTGTGACAGCCGCACCCTGGTTCTGAAGTTGAGCCCAGGATTGTAGCCGCTCTGTCCGTCCATCCTGTCCCAGGGTGCCCCCTTTCTCTATGTCCCACCAGTTCAGCAAACTCCATGCCCTTCTCCAGGGACTGGTCTCTTCTGATAACATTTTTAAAGTACATGAGACAAAGTCTCACCCTCCTCGCCACCAAGGAGCATAAGGAAAAATTATTAATAGTGTATAAATCAACTACAGAGCAAAAGGACTAGATGGGACGTGAACAAAGAATCCAAGGGCAGCCTTAAGAGTTAAGGATGGGGTGAGTAGCATGTGGTTCAGGATTGGTGGCGGGGTGGGTGTGGGAGATTCAAAAGGGATTGATTAAGATTAATAAATAAAAAAAGACTAATGTAATAGAAAATATTGAAAATTGAAAATATTGAAACCAAAATGAAGGTTGAGTGTGATGGTGGAATGGGAGGAGGTATAGGGAAATAGAGAAAAGAACTGGGGAGTAAGGGGCAATTATAGAGGCTAAATACATAAAGCATATACATAGGTGCATATATTCATATGACGGAGAAATAGATCAATATGCATATACTTAAAGGCTTAGAATTAGGACAGCAGATGGGCATTTGACCTCCATCCGATACTTCCTCAGTGCAAGAACATTGTGTTCTATTAAATTGGCATTCCCTGGCACGAACACAGAAAACA
>PVJH01007297.1:0-77346 GCA_004026705.1 Nesogale talazaci
CAAATCACATATAGATGAAAGGAAACAATTTCTCTCCTTAAATTGATTTATTACAGTTGGTTTAAATTTCATTTCTTTCATTGAATTCTACAATTTGGATTTAGAAAATAAATATATAAAAATGCTGACCTGTTTTCTCAGGGGAAAAAAAGCATACAAAATATAGTAGAGAGCTTTACAAATACATACTTTAAAGGCTCTTGTATGGTCCGAGTGATGTTTCAGATGGTAAGCAGTGAAAACATAATCAGGGGCAAAATCAACTTGAGGATGCTTTTCCTGTCTCCCTGTGAAAGTGGTATTATGGGCCTTTGTGTCACCCAGGTCTCTGCTGGCTCCTCATCTCCAGCTCAAGCTATGGGGATCTTGCAGCCAGGGCCTCTGACCTAGGCCACAGGATGCACATTACAGCTTCACCACAGACTTCAGCACTCTCCTGATGAATTGCCATGCAACTTCCATGGCATCGCTTTCAAAATGCCCCTTTTATTTTCAGCTTATTCTTATTTTGAGCACCTGGAGCTATAAATGCCTGCTGCCAGTCACTAATCAGGGGCCCACTTGGGGATGAATTTGAATCGAATGCCATAGTCCTCTGAAGATCATTCAGAAATTTTGGAGAGAAAAGAGAGTCAATCCAGAATGTGTGATTTGCTACTGAACTAACAAAAATTTGCCAAGTAGTACAAATAAACCAGAGAAACGGAGGCTCAAAATCTCCAACAGTGTTGTTTTATTTAATTTGATTAGTGAGAAAAAATTCATTGCAATGCATGAAAAGCCTTTACTGCAAAAAGGCATTAAATGTGTTTTGCCTTCTTCACTCTAATGTCTAGCTAAGGCACTAGGTAATGTTTGTGAACTAGTAGGGTCATAGTAACACTACTGATAAAGGACATCAAGCTTAAGAAAGGTTAAACAGACAATGAACAATTTATAAAAAAAAGATCATTTTAAATCACAGACAACAATTGATTTTATTTGCTTCACTGTAGCAAACTGTAACCAAGTTCAATAAACCGGCCATCACAGATTCTCACATTGGCGTCATTGTTCATTTATCTTCCTGATGTTTCATCTCCATAACTCAAAGGCAGGACCTAATGGTCTGAGAGAAAACTCAGTTTTATAAATAAGAGTCATGTGATTGCTATTTGAAAGAATATTGCACAAAAGTAAAATGTCTCAGGTTGCCTTGTGTTACGATCTTAACTCCCAAGTTCAAAATACCTTTTTCCTAAAAAATTCTGCTTCTTCTCTATCAAAATGTCACTAATTTTTGACAAGAATTATGATGGACTATCATAACATGAGTTGTATTTTACATGTTATTATGAGATGAATTTCCTCACAGACTATTAAAACAGAATTCACTATTGTCCTGATCTTTCTGATTGCTGTCTTTCAAATCCATTTGTTTTATATATGTTGAAAAATACTATCTTTCTTTTTATAAGGATTTACATATAACCTCCTCCCTGGGGTATGGACCACATAAAAGTGGGTGAAGGAAGACATTGGACAGTGTAAGATATGACATAATAATAATAATTTATGAATTATCAAGCGTTCATCGGAGAAGTGAGGAAGGAAGGGGAAAATGAGGAGCTGATACCAAGCGCTCAAGTAGAAAGAAAATGTTTTGAGAACAATGAGGGCAACAAATGTACAAATGTGCTTGACCTGTACAATGGATATATGTGGTGATTGTTATAAGAGTTGTATAAGCCCCCAATAAAATGATTACAAAAACCAGATTAAAAAACCAATTTAGGAAAATTTAAATTATTCAGGGCTTAAAACAATTCTATTAAGCTCAAATTTTCCAATGCCATTCTCAAGAAATTATACCTTGTGTTATGAAGTTGTTCAATTCAAATCTTCGGCATGTGAGGAGACCCTCCTTGGAATAAGTGTTTCCTTGAAATCTATGTGATAGCACCCAAGAAAAACATATTGTCGTGTAATTATTTCAATATTACTTAAAAAAACTCAGTTATTGATAAGTCAGACAGTGTGCTAAAAGAGCAGTACTAACCAATGAAAGAATCAAGGAACACATTATCATGTAAATAATTAAAAAAAACCTCCATATATTGGTAGAAGCATAATGAGTTGAATAATTAAGCTAAATAGATACACATAAAACTCAGAATAAAGAGATGGATTATTTTGCTTCCTTATAACTAGAAGTGTGACATGAGTCTAAAACATAGCGGTAATATATCAAAATATCAACGTCCCATTGTTATTGACTTGATGCCGATTCTTAGCAATGCTATTATTATAGAGTAGTCCCCACGGACTTTCTTTTGGCTGCAATCTTTATAGAAGTAGATTGCCAGTCCTTTCTGCTGTGGAGTCATTTGGTAGAGATAAATAGCCAACTTTTAGGTTAATTTTCAAATGCAAACTGTTCTACTTTAAGGTCTTAAAAAAAGTATTAAGGCTTAAAACTTCTGGAAACTATCTTAGAAAATACATGGAAATCCTTACCCTATCTCTTGGTTACTGATAGAAAAAGATAATGTAAAATTAGAGGTCATGAAACATGTTAGAACATTTTTTTAAAGCCCAGAGAGAATTCTTAATGAGTTTGTAGCACAAAGAATAATGGGAAGGTATTTGATCGATAAGCAAATTGGATCTGTGGAACAAAATGAGTTTTCATGTTCAAGAATTTATTAGGAACTGCAGGTCAAACAAATCTGCCTCTGCTTCAGCACGTCCAGGGAAACAACAACGTTATATTGTATAAATATGCATTTCCTATCATAACCTGTTGAGAGTGTTATTTGCTTAGAATGTAGCTTGGGGTGAAGAGAGGATGTAGTTGTACTAGGCGATTGTATTTCTTAGGATTGCAATCAAATATGAGATATATCGAAAAGTCTACTACTTTTAGAAAGGATATCCAATTTGTTAATACCGTATCTTCCAATTTGTAAAATCCTCATTTGAATTATTATGTGAAGGGACTTAACGTAGTCAAATTAAGAAGAAAACAAATAGATATATTCTAGGCAAATATATTCTTTATTCTGTTTCCTTTCTCAGACATATAAGACATATAAGGCTCTGAATATTTGCTTAATACAATTTATTTGACAACTAGTGAAGGATATGTCCATACCATAGCTACCATTGCAAACACAAATCAGACATGGGAGCAACTTCAAACTTAGGTTTATTTAGTTACATAATCTGGTGTCAATTTGACAGGGTTCTAACTAAAGGCATGGAGGCTGGCCTGTCTATCAAGGTATAACCATTGAGGTCTCTGAGGGACATGGCCTTCTCCTGAGACACTTTTCTGTCTGTTCACTCTTTTGGAGACTCTCTACTGATAATACCCATGGTGCTTTGTCCTGGAGCTGGAGAAGCCACATGACCTATCCTGATTCACGCAGACCTCTGGAGTGGAGAAGTCATGTAGAGACCCCTGCCAGTATTGAGATGCTTAAGACCTCCAACGACTGGCCTGTGATCTTCCTGCTATACATGGATATAAAGACAAGAGAAAACACTAATAAATGTATATTTTTACTTATATAGAGATTTCAAGGGTACTGCATAGTCATTGGAAAATTTAAATTTTAGAATTTTTAATTGAAATATAATTATAGATTGGTCTCAAAATATGGGCTAATATCAGATCTATAGAATTGATCTGGACTGAGCTGGGATATTTTCTCAATATTCAATTGCCTTTGTATATGAACAATTTTCTTATACATATATACATATCTATGAGTTTGTTTGTCTAGTTTACCTGGACTAACACCACAGTCACCGAGGAGCTAATGCCCCCTCATTCAGGATTACTCTATGCACTACCTGCTTAACAGAATTCCACTCTGCTTAACTGTCTCATTTTACCACTACCCTCTATGACAGCTAGCTCATGGAAATATCTGATGGTGATATGTATCTGTTGATATATGACAAAGATTAATGTAAATGAAGTGTTGATAAATTGACCAGATTTTAAGTGGGACACTAATGAACATCGGGAGGGGGGGTGTCTTGATTAAAAATTTGGTCTATATGGAACAAAAATAAATTTCATAGAACGTAAAATATAGTATTGTAATTTATTTATTTTAATTTTAAAAGGCTGCGGGATGTTGTTAAATTGTTAAAAAATGGGACATCTGATCACTATTCTAAATTGATTTTTAATAATTAGCAGAGACAATACAATAGGGAAGATATATTTTATTGACATGCTAATGTTTTGGAAAATGCAAGTAAAATAAAACTTAGCAAGAATGTTTGAAATGAAATGATTGTGTAAACAAAAAGTAAAGAATGTTGGGGTTATAATACAGGTAAACAAAGACTATTTTACAATTTAGAAGAATCTAAAAATTGGTGAAATTGGCTTTCTAATTACAGACAGGACAGACACCTATTTTAAACTCTCAGTGTAAAATGTCTCTACAAAGGAAAATCAATAATGGAAACAGAGAGAGAGAGCTATACATGGATATAAAAGCAAGAGAACAAACTAAGAAATCACTTGCACAAACTCTGAAATAAATGAGAAATAAACAGGTGCAAAACCTATAAAAATAATAGACAAGTTCAAGGAGCTAGCCTATCTATTAGTAAATGCCAACCTAGATATGGTATGTAAGAAAAAGAAATTGCAACATTAAATGATACTTGTTTGCTTAAAAGTGTGATTTTGTTTATTTGGTTTGTTGCTTATTTTTTTGTTTTTTATTTTCTTTGGTTTTCATTTGTTCTCTAAATTTAGCCACTGGGCAGTTTTAAGTTCCAAATAGAGGAGTGCTCTACTTATCTATCAGTCATTTCACACTGCAGACTATATCGCCACACACTGAAGGCATGGTGGAATGTTTCAATCAGGGTGAGGCAAGCAGAGATGCTGACTTCTGTATACTTCTTTGATAAAAATTATACTCCACCTCATGTACACTTAAAACGAAGAAGAGATTTATATTTTTACTTTTATAGAGATTTCAAGTGTACTGGATAATCATTGAAACAATATTTTTTTTAATTTCTAATTGAAATATAATTTTATTAAAATGGTTTTATAATTTTATTTTATAACAAGTATTTTATGAATTATTAATCTCTTTTCTCATTATCCCAAGACAATTGTTGATTTTCCCCTCAGTTTTAAAATTAAGCTATCTTGTATATAATGGAGTCAAATCCATAAAGGATATTTAAGATAGGAGTTGTTTTCCTTGAAGAGGTCATATTATTTCATCTGATATTTCATCAGAAATAACAGTCTGATGAAATTGTGAAGATATGAGCTTGCAATCTAGTTCTGTTCATTTTCTCACATTTTATTTGTTAATTATTGAAGATATGAGACTGTCACTTAAATAGGTTAATATAGGGGGAATGCAAATGAAGAAAAGTTGATACCTTTCAACAAGACTTGGCCATAGAAAATATATTGCTTCCTACTAATTTAAATTTTGTTTTTAGAGCAAGGTGAACCTATTATACCTATAAATATTAAATTATCATGTTTAATGAATTTCTCAAGAGTAAACATGTCAATAAAAGTATTTTTTTCCTGTTGTAATGTCTTTGTAGTGGGAGGCAGATGTACAGAAGATGCTGGCATGTCTTGCCTGTTCATTACTTTCATTGACCTTCAATTCTATCCCAATTTGCCATCTTTGGACAAATAATTGAAGATACTTTTTTATCTGTAGTCAGTTTATAGCCCTAGAAAAATCACTAAATTCACAATCACAACCAATTACATCCATCTTTAGGAAAAATGAAAAAAAACAACTTCTCTTTGTCAGAACCATCTATTTTGGTCAAATAAATGCAATAGTTGCTATTTTTAAAACTTGTATTTTTAATATTCAATTTAATAAGTTTAAATGTTGGATTTATCTCAATTTTTGATTATATTTTATGGATACATTAATATTTATTTATTTATTTATTATTTTATTTTGTTATTTTTATTATATTAAATAATAATGTTTTATATTTTATTTATTTATACATAAATAAGTATTGTGCTAGCCAAAATTCTCTAGAGAAACAAAACCAGGACACTTATATGAATACATAAGATAGGTTTTTACAGTAAGATGAAATACAACAGTTAATTAGTCCACATTTCGGCAGAGAGGGCTCTATTCAACTCAATTTAGTGGAACAGTTAAAATACTGAAGGTCCTTCAACTTACTTAGGCTGTTGGTCCAACATCAAAGAAGCAGACAGCAGTCTCAAACAAGACAGGCAGAATCATCCTGCAGGGAGCAGGGTGGGGCAGCAACAGTGAGTCCTATAGGAGCACAGGGAAGCAGGCCCCATGGGGTCTCCAGCTCTCGCATGTACACACAGCAACAGAATCCACCCACAGCGTGGTGAAGCAGGTCGTGAAGGAACTTCAAGCCTGAAGGATGCGCTGCAAGATGACACAATCCATCAGTGGCCCAGCTCACAGACAGTGTAGGGTACAGTTGAGACTAAGATTTACCCCAAACAGCAGCACGCTGGTCCAATCATCAGACAGACAGGATTCTGGCCTCAGAAAGCTTGTATCTCTTGTTGCCCTCCCATCAAGCTGTGACCTGACTTGAACACCGCCCACATGTTCCCATGGAAGTCTAGTTGGCTCAATGAACCTTTCGCAGTAGTTGAACCAGTCATCTTATCTAAGAATTCATTAGTGTTACCCGGAAGAAGACAGCAGTAAATTTATAGATATTGGATTAAAGAGGCTAGAGTCCTAGAAGGTTGCTCATTAGCCTGACATTGTAGTTAGCAGTTCAAAGCTACCAGTCACTCTGTGGGAGAGAGAGGAGACCCTCGGACCTTAAAAGTGTTTGAAACCCAAAGAGACAGATTTAGTCCATCCTATATGGTTGCTATGAGTAGGAAACAACTCAATTGCAGTTAATTTAGCATTTTTTTTAATTTGTGAAGACTATTTTATTACACCAAATTCAAAACAAATTGCTTTGGCAATATCTGTAATTTATTGTAGTATCTGGTCTTCTCATATCTGATTAATCTGTTAGTTATTCTTCACTACCACAATAATCCTCATCTTTGTAATTTCTATCTCTCTTAGGGTATTAGATAAAAATATATTCTCACCATTAAAAATAAATAAGCAAAAATTATCTACTCATTTAAAATATCATGGAAATATTTATTTACACAAAATCGGTATATTAGATTTTTTTATTAAATAAATGATTTTTTGAGGACTCTTACAACTCCCATCATGATCATACATACATCAATTGTATGCAGGCCACATTTGCACACTTGCTTCCATAATCACTCGCAAAACATCCTCCCTCCATTTAGACCCCCTAGTTTCAGCTCCCCCCATTTCACCTCCTTCCCCCTCTTACCCCCCCATGAACTCTTAATAATTCACCAATTGTTATTACTTTTTCATATTGGATGCTATCCAATACGTCCCTTCAGTCACTTCCCCACTGTCTGTACCCCACAAAGGAGGCTACATGTAGATCCCTGATATTGGTTCCACCTTTTCATTCCACCATCTCTCCACCCTCCTAGTATCACCACTCCCACAACTAGCCCTGAAGGGTCATCTGTCTTAAATTCCCCATGTTTCCAGTACATGCCTGTTTACATACCCTGTTTGCAATACCCTGTTTACATACCCTGATCTAGCTGGATATGTCTGGTAGAATTGGGATCATGACAAAAATATTACAAGGGTTATAGCGAAAACTCAACTGGTCATCTGATAGCAAAGTTGTTTGATATTTGGTTTAGATAAATAAATACCCAATTCATTTCCCTTGGGTAGCTTATTCTGTTTTATTATATAATACATTTTTATTGTTAATATCATTCATATTTCATAAACATATATGTGTATAATATAAAATACCACATATCTTTATGTTTCTGTTTCTCTAAAGAATCTTGCAATGATATTACCTTCAATTTAAAAAAAAAACATTAATTGGGTGAGCCCTGGTGGCGAAGTGGTTGAGTGCAGCACTGCCGCCCACTGGGTTGGTGGTTTAAATCCAGCAGCAGCTCTCCAGGAGCAAGGCTGGGTCTCCTATTTCCATCAGAGAGCAATGGTAACCAAAATAAACAAAAATAAAAAATAAATATATATTAATTATATATTTCTCTAAAATTTGGTTATTCAATAGAAATAGGAGTGTTTCTCTTTTACTTGTTACTGATGTTTATGTTTTATTTTTTTGTAAGCTTTTCAACATATGAAATCATGGAACAGTGAATATACAGCAACAGTAACTGGATTAATGATTTCTTGAGGGGATGGCAGGGGAGTTTGAGCAGACATGGGAAGCTAATAACAAAGAGCACAAGAAAGAAGAAAACATAAGATTGCATGTAGTAGTGATTGTACAACTCTTCTTGATATGACTGAATTATTTAATTATATTACATGTGGATTCTATACCAATAAGATAATTAAAATATATTATCATTCTCCACCAATCCTTTTATCTTCCAGATAACCATCTTGGTTTCTTTATGTCTTCATCCTATTCCTTCAGATTTTAGTCATTTGGGAGCACTATTTTCTAAGCTGTATTTCAAATATTGGCTGATTGTTTCAGTTTAACTTTAAGAAATTTTATCTGGCAATTTTAAGAAATTATATTAATGCGCTTTCTTTAAATGTGAATGCATATTTTGCAAGATTTGCTTTTTTTAGTTCCTTTCTTCTTTACCTTTACCCAGGATCCCTAGTGGCAGAGTTGGCTATGAGTTGAGCTGCTAACTGCAAAGTCAGCAAATGGAAAGCAAATCACTCAGTGACAGAAAGAGGATGGTTTCTCCTCCCCGAAAGAGTTACAACCTCAAAAGCCCACAGGAGTTCTATCTGTCCTATAAGGTCACTATCAGTTGAAATTTTGGGGAATGCAGTGCCTTTTAGTTTGATTTTTTTAAATCTTTGTTTCTATTCTCTATGTGGTTTCATTTTAATAGACAGAAATTTATTTAGCTATTTGCCTTAGAATATTAAGTCCTTTCAATATGATGGTGCTTCAAAATATTAGCTGAAAATTCTGATTGACGGATAATGAGAAATGTACACCAATTATTTTATCCTATAATCTTATACTTTAAAATAAATTACATTTTTTCTTTTTAATAAATTACATTTATTTCATTATATTATAAATAGTGTTCAAACTTGATTCTCTTGGGGGCAGAATCACTTCTTACTTATTTTCATGGTAGCTGAGAATCTATAGCTAGATGATATTCTCAGTAATGTTTGTTGAATAGAGAATAAAAGTAACAGATGCATGCTAAATGGACTTGCTTATACATTTAAAAGTAAAAACAGTATTTATAAATTTTCACCACAAAAGTGCTCTCTCATGAAAGTGCCTTTGCTTTGAGAACTATGAAAGAACTATCTAGAAGGTGAACATGACTTTGATAACCAGGGCAAATGAAAAATAGCCAATCATTTCTCAGGAAAGTAGTGATGACTGTAGGATGCTTTTCATGTTTATGTCGTGAGATATGTATAGATGCTAGGATTTCTGGTTCTCAGACCAAATATTTGTTTGTAGGTCTTCAAGCTTTACTTGACCGATATAGAGAAATGGGTGTTTTTGACCACCCTGACTCTGTCCATTGTCTTTGAAGAGGAGCTTACACACCTCAAGGGATTGTAACAACATTTTTCCCTCAAACAATAAGAAACTCTATGAATTCATTCTCATCAGGCTCAGGACATGTTATTTGGGAGAAGAATATCATGTTCAACAAATCATCTTGGAAAAGTAAAAGGTAGCTAATGTTTTTTTTTTTCACTTAAACATTTCTTATCTTTCAAGAAATCCTATTGTGTGATGTAATCATAACCACTAATATACTGTGTTTATTTGTAGGCTAGTATTAGAAGTGCTGCTCTAGAATTTTTACTTATTTGATAGCAATTCTAATTTTATTCAAGTATGTGATTTGGTAAAGATTGTTGGACAGAATTAGAAATAGTTTCTTTTGATTTACTGTAAAGAACACAAGCTCTTTCTTGCTGACATAACATCATCCTTTAGATTTCAAATGCTTTAGCCTATGTACCTGTAAGGTATAGTGTTCAAAGATAATATATATATATATATATATATATATATATATATATATATATACCTTTGAGCTGATGAGATTTGTGACTTCTATATCTAAATCTTCATGGTTTTATAAAGCTAAAGCAAGTGCTAATTTTGTGGATATATCCTGAATGAATTGACTTGAACTGACACTTCATGGTACAGCAGGTTAGGAGTTGTATACTCATAGCAAAGTGAGCAATTCCAAACCACTAGTCAATCCAGGGAAGAACTGTAAATCCAGGCTAGAACTGCTCCTGTGAGTTTCCGGGACTGTCAGCCTGTAGAAAGTCCGGCCTTGCATCGGCAGAGAGTCTGGGGATTTCGAATTCCTGACCTTGCAGATTGCTGTCCAGGGAAGAGACCCAGTACATCAGGGTTCGGGCTACGTGTGAGGGCCAGTCATAGCATCAAATAAACACAAAATATGACTTTTATGAGGACCTTAAGAATGAACTCAGTCACAAATAACCTGTAAGTCATGGTAGAATTTCTGAATTTAGGCATAGAATGTATGTAAAAAATGTGGTAAACAGTAAGGTTGACATTTACCTGATATACTATCATTTTTAAAAAGATGTAGCCTAGGCAATCTATGAACCTTAACCTGTGAAATACAACTCTAAACATCCTGCTTGACCTGTAATCTTGAATAAAAGATTGAATAATTATGGAACCTCTTTCAATACTGACTGCTCATAGTGACACTATACGACTGGGTAGAACTGTCCCTGTGAGTTTGTGAGTATAAGTGGGAGTGAAACTAACTAACTAACTAACTAACTAACTAACTAACCAACTAACTAACTAACATGTCCCTGGAGTAATGATTACCCTATCAAGACTCCTAGCAATCTCGAGGACAGGAGCAAAGACTTAACATCTTAATATTTGACTTCTCCATGGCCCTTGCCATGTGGAGCCGAAGGGACACATTCACATAGAAACACGAAATGTCTGTTCGTTCACTGAAAGAAGGCAAACCCTTTCAACCCCAGACTCAAGGGACTTCTTAGTTCCAATCTCAGATAAGCCTTCCTCCAAAAACCTTTTGTGAAAGGTAAGTTTAAAGATTTGATCATTGAATAATAGTGTAATTATTAATCCTGATTCACCTATTCTAGATGAGTACTGTGAACTCTTATGTATCTCACCATGAGTACCTTACAATAAATATAATGAGATTTTGCATGACAAACTTGGATAGCTATTCATTTTCTAAGATAAATTCTTACAAAATATTCTATTGCACAGTTATTTTATTTTTATTATTAGTTTCTATTAGGAATCATATTAATTGATATGCATTGCATTTGTGTTGTTTAAATTTTCTGTAAAAATAAATAATACAACATTTTAATGCATATAAAATTAAACATTACATTTAAATTGAAATTCTAATTTTTAGCAAAGCACACATATATGTTGGAATAATTCAAACAGCATAGTCCATAATTACCTAAAAATAAATAACTGACATAGCTTTGGTGATTTAAATTTATTTAAAATTGTTTAAATGCAAAAACATACATTGTGATATAATACAATACATAAAACTTTTCATTTTAATTTATAGTTTAAGGGTTTATCAAAACTTAAACCACTATAAAAGAACACAGTAAAGATAATTGCCAACATGTTAGAATAATTTCAGAATTGCAGATGTCTCTGTAGCATGTTGCAGTAGAGACAAACACCAACACATTAAGTACGTTGCCCCAAATACCACTCCTTTCATATATCTTTTAACAGGTTTCTCAGAATTGTTATGGATTCAGTAAACTTTCTGGCAATGTGCTAAAACCACTACTGCACATTTTCTGTCTCTAGTAAATTAAAACTTTCTAATTTAATAAAGGTCATTAATGTTTTATATAGCTGAGCAAATGTAGGTATTTGTCTACATTGTGATACGGATCTTTTCAAAGGCATTTCATGGCCACTGGTGATTTTTTAAACATTTGCTTCTGGTGCTTTTCATTGCAAAATATATTGGTCTATAATTCAACATGTTGAATCATACCAGAGGAAAACAATATTGAAAAGCACAATAATTAGAAGATTATATGTTTTTTATCTATCAGATATAATACAATCACATAAAATTGAGGCTATCTTATAGGCCAAAATTTTCAGCTATAATTTCAATGATTCACAGAATAGTTCAAATATGTTTCAAGTATAAAATTAATTTTTGAATAAAAAAAGAAATACATGATTATTACTCAGTAGTGATTATCTAATCTCATTGTAACTATAATTGCTCAATTATCATTTCCCTGCCTCCAGTAACTCAATTTATTTGAAAATGAGCATATCTCCATAAATGTATCTTAATATGTTTATTAAGGAAATATGTTAACATGTCAAAAGTGTTGCAATAGATGTGGATAATATAATGACTTCTCATACATATATAACTAATCAAGAAAATGGTATATTGTTTTTATCTTGTTCTTTTGGAATGGATTTATCACAGGACCCTAATTTTCATTAATTAATTGAAAGCTAAAATCAGACACAAAGTTGCATTGGACTTTAAATATAAAGTAAATATGGAATATGATTAATTATTCCTAAGATTAACTTACTGTCCATTGCACATGCATTTTTAATCAATCCACCTCATCTGATAACAGTTAAATATTCCTTATATTTTTTTTAAAAATAGCTCTACTTGGAACCTTGGTTTTACATTTCATTTTGGCTAAATATATTTGCATTCTTTAGAAATGTGTTTTGCAAATGTTTTCACGAAAACTCATACTATATAAATGTAAATAATTTAAATTTTATACCCACCACATCTATTATTAAGTTTTTATGCAAATGAACATTAAGAAATTCTAAAGGAAGGCACCAAAGTAATTGAATCCTAAGGAGATGTCTACATATATGTGTGTGTGTAAATCCAATACTGCTTATTCAAATATATACATGTTAATATTTAATAAGAGAACTTACTTCTAAGAACAAGTACGGAAAAATATTTTGAATGGATAAAATATTTTTTTTATTTTTCTTTTAAGACTTGAAACTTATGCTTAAGTACATTTTATTTAATCTGCTATGTGCTACTGTAAGAAACTACATTTTAGACTGAGCCCCAGTGGCGTAGTGGTTGTGCGCGGGACTGTGGCCTACTGGAATGGAGGTTCAATTTCAGCAGCGGCTCCACAAAAGCAAAGGCTGGGCCTCCTACTCTCACCATCAGAGGGCAGTGATGCTCCTCCCTTCAAAAAAAGAAACATATTTTATGAGAAATACTTGGACTCAAATGCTGATAATTTTCCAAAATAGACTATGGCCTGTATTGATTGGCTTTTTAAGTTAGTGTTTTATTCTGTGACTGATAACAGTACAATTAGTACTATTCTATAAAGAGACTGAATTATTGAGATCTGTACAAGTATACAAGGCAGATTTGACTTTCAGTATACCTCTATGTAACTCAAAATGCCTCCTCAGCCAATTATTTGATATACATGGCAACTCATATCCCTATTCCCTTAGGTGTTCAAATTTTGAGTGTGAGAAGTGGGTAATAAAAGATGCTTTTGTTTTTTTTATTTTTGAATCTTTAAAAAATATTCAGGCCGTGATAAGGCATTATATTCATTCCTAAAACAAAGGAGTTTTATATGGAATAACTCAACATTAACTGATAGGAAACTTTCTAATAAGGCAAGATAGAACTGCCCCTGTGAGATTCAGAGATTAACTCTTTCAGGGAATAGAAAGCTCTGTCTTTTTTCCCACAGAGCAGCTGATGGTTTGAACTCAACTCCTAACTGTGCTACCAGGGCTACTTTCTTGAACTGTGTTAGTCTGGTTTGATTAGAGAAACAAATTCAGCGACACTCATAGGTGTAAAAGAAAGAGCATTATATAAAGAGTAATTATCTGTTAAGAAAACCTCTCAGACCAGTCCACATTAAGTCCATACATCCCATGTGAGCCCAAGTGTAAGATACCAATCTATCCATTCCTCTTTCAGACCCATACAATACATGAAATGATACCTAAGGCAGAAAGCTCACAGGCCAGTGGATGAAAAGTACTGTGGAACCAGTGGTGGTGGAAGCATCACAGAATTGAGGTGGATCTCTACATGTCTCCATCAGCTCCAGGGCTCTGATTCCATCAGTGTAACTCTATGTGTCTTGTCAACAGGAATGTGAAGCAGAGAAAATCTGTGTCCCACCTCCAGCCAGGAAGGAAGACAGGGATGCTCAGAATCCTCAGAAGGCCAGGCCCATAAAGAGGTTTCAGTGGGTATGACCTGATTGACAGTTTAGACTCCATCCCTTCACTCAAACTGACAGTACATTGTATAACTCTATATCTATCTACCAAATATGAAGTCTATTATTTTTTCATGAATTTTTAGTATTTGCCTCATCCTCTAAAATTTATTTCAATTTGACATTAATCCATTTTATTAAAATATAAATTTCAATGGTGGTTAGAAAATTTAATAAGCAGGGATAAAATAAGAATAATGTAATTCTTCAGATTTTATCATACATAAGATAATGTATATTTATCACCACCAAGGCAATTGCTAATGTCCACTTATAGTCACTGCCCTGTACCCAAGACAAATAACAATCTATTTTCTATATTGGTAGATTTGTGTTTCCTAAGCATTAATTATCAATAAAATATAAAATATGTGATAATTTGCATCTGAAATCTATCATATGATGATTTTTTTAGGTTCATCTATGTTGCAGCATTCAAAGTGAGTACTTGCTGTTTTCTTGCTGAATAGTCTTTTTTGTATTATATATTATATAGTTTTGTATATATTTATTAACTAGCTGATGGAAATTTGAGTATTTTAATATTGGGTTTTATAAATAAGACTTATGAATATTTATATGCAAGTTTTTATGTAACGTTGTTATTTTTATTCTTTGACAATTAATCTAATGCTGTTTATTTAAAACAAAAATAAAAAAGAAAAAGGAATTAGTAAATTAAAAGTGGGAAAGAATTTATACCACATTTGTTCACTTTAATTGACTTATTTCATTCAGCATAACATCTATCTCCTATACTACTGTGGTGTGTAAAGACTTTATTTCTCTTACAGGCTAGCTAACATTCCATTGTATGCATGCAACACATGTTATTTAATCATTAATCTGTTGATGGCTTTCAATTTCCTAACATCTTCAACAACGTTGGTTATTTTCCATTTTTGCTTTTGTTTTAGCCAGTCTAGAGTAAATAGAATGGTGTGCATATATATAGCACCATGTTTGTAATTATATTTCTTTAGTAGCTAATGATACAGAACATCCTTCCACAATAGGAAAACCATGGAATTGTAGTCCATACTGAAGTCTGAAATCATTGGTCATCATCAGCAAGGGTTTTAAGACACTTTTACTTATAGCAAACAACTATGTGCTCCTGCATTTTATAGATTGTTAATTAGCCTTTCTCCAATTTTATTGTGGCATTCTGCTTCACAAAATTCAGCATCTATTATCATTTTATCAGCATACAGGTTGAATAAGCACTGTGAGATTATACAACCGTGATATTAACCCTTGATGACTAACTCATGCTGAAGTCCCTTGCTTTGCTCACGCAACTGCTTCTTGATTCAGGTGTAAGTTTCCTGTGTGCTCACAACTGTGTGTAGCTTGCTATGATCTACACAGTCAAATGCCTTGCAATGGTCAATAAAACACAAGTAAACATTTTTGTTGTTGCTATTCTCTTCTTTCAGCCAAGAACTATCTGACAGAGTAGTGATATACCTTGCTTCACAGCCTCTTTTGAATTCAGACAGAACATCTGGCAGCTCCCTGTTGATATAATGCTACAACTTTTCTGGTTGATATTCAACAAAATTTTGTTTGTACATGATATCAATGAAAGTGCTTTATAATTTGTTCATTCTGTTGGTTCACCTCTCTGAAATGTGTTAATATGTGGGACTCTTACAGTGTGTTCGTGAGGTAGCTGTATTCCACATATTCTGGCATAGATGAGTGTTTCTAGTACATTATCGACTTGTTCAAACATTCAGCTTATTCAAACATTCAATTGGTATTACATCAATTACAGAAGCCTTGTATCTAGCTAATACTTCTTGTGTAGCTTGAACTTCTTTCTTCAGTATAATTGGTTGTTGTTTATGTTAAATCCTGAAATGGGATTTTGATTAGTTCTTTTGGTATAGTGAGTTTGTGTATTCTTTCCATGTTCATTTGCTGCTTCTTGCTTCAATAATTTCCCATAGCTTCTTCCAATACTGCAACTTTCCTTTTTGTTTCTAAATTTAAGAGTTGCTGAACAAGTCTATAATAATCACTGGGAGGGTCAATGTAAAACTAGAAAATTAAAACCAGTGCTGATGATGATGTGACAAAATGAAACCAGGCATAGATTTTAGGAATGTTAAAATGGGAGTATCTTTGGAAGGGAGTCCGATAGTGTCTTAAGTCAACATAGATAGACTATAATTGACAGCTATCAGTTCAATTGTGACTTATTGTGACCTTATGTTACTCACAGAATCTATCCAAGAGAAATTTAAACATACACTCACAGAGAAACTTGTACATAGAGGTTTTGAAAGTAATTTTATAGTGACTTCAAAATATGTAGAACTAATCTGAATTTTAATGGTTGGGTGACTGTATTAAAATGTGGCATATCCATAAAATAAAATATTATTCAGCCACCTATAAATAAAAATTGATACATAGTACATGGAAGGATCCTTAAATATTGTGAAAATACAGAAATGGTAATAAGAGTGTGTAATAGAATGCATATGGTAATTCATTATAGGGGAAAATGAGATAAAAACACATTAGTGGTTGCCTACACCAGGACCATGTGAAGAAGACTGTGGCTTCAGGATTTTTGGAAGGTTTATTAATGATCTTAGGTATACAGGTGATACAGATGACACAACCATGCTTGTTGAAAGTTGGAAGGACTTAAAGTATCCCCCATCACAGACTAGGAATGCAGCCTTTGGTTGGGATCATAATTTAAGAAGGAAGGAAATAAATCTTTACAATTGGACTGATAGATAGCATCATGGTCAATGGAGAAGATACTGAAATTGTCAAGGATTTCATTTTGATTGAATTCTCAGTCAATTCTCACAAAAGTAACAGTCAAGACATAGATGACATTAAGTAAATCTGCTCCCTATGACAACTTTAAAGGGTTAAAGAGCAAGAATGTCATCTTGAAGACTAAGATGAACTTATGATGTTAAGATGAATCAAGTTGACTGCAGAGGTTTGATGCATTTGAACTTTTGAAGACTATTGAAAGTAATGCAGACTATCAGTAGGCGGAATTTGTCCTGAAAGAAACTACACCAGAATGTTTGTTAAAAGAAAGAATGGCAAGACTTCTCATACCTTTTGGATGTGTTATTAGGAGAGACTGGTCTCTGGGAAAGGGTATGTGGTAAAGCAGAGGGTCAGCAAAAATGAGGAAGTGCCTCAATAAATATTGAAAGTGGCTCCAACAGTGTGCTCCACCATGACACTTATGATGAAGATGGTGCAGGACCAAGCAGTGTTTCATGCTAGGGTATACAGGATTGCTAAACTTGGAAATATCTCATGTCCCCTAACAACAAATAGATTTATGAAGGAATGGAGGGAATCAATTCTAGTATTATTTTTCAGTTGATGAAAATGGCTGTGCATACTCTGAACATGATAAAACACATTGAGTTCTATTCTGTAAATGTGTGGATTGTATGGCACGAGAAATGCATTGTAGTACAATTGTTTTTGTTAAAAACACTAGGATATACATAATATAAACAAAATTATCAGTCAGATCTAATTAAATTTTATAAAATATCGCATCTAGCTAAAATACTGTCTGTTCACATAGAATATTTACCAAAATGAGCCACATGCAGACTGTAAAACAAGCTTTCACAAGTTCAAAATGATTGAAATCATAGGGAAATATGGTCCAATACATAATTAAAATACACAATTTAATAACGGAAAAATATATGAAAAATAGTCAAATGTGTAGAAATTATGCACAAACATTTAAATAACATGGACCAGAAGGATATTGCTAATGTAAATGAAAATAAAAACACACTTTATAAAATTTTAAGGAGTGTATCTAACAGTGCTTTGAATGGAATACATATTATTCAATGTATCTATTCAAAAGAATTTTTTGTAAAGTAAAAAATGAGAGAAATAAAACAATATTAAGTTTCCATCTTGGAGATGTAGAAAGTGGGAGAAAATTAAGTCTAAGCAAAAGAAAGAATATGATAAAAGCTGGAGCATACATCAATGACACTGGTAAAAGAATAATACAGAAAATCAAAGCAACCAAAATCCAACCCACTGGTATGATTGATAAGACTGAATAACCTACATTAAGCCTAACCAGAAAAAAAAAAAAAGAAGAAGAAACATGAATCCATGTACTGCCTTCAAGGCCTTTCTTATTCATAGTGATGTGTAAAGACTGAGTGAAACTCTCTCTGGCTTTCCAAGACTTTAACTCTTTATGGGAGTAGAAAGCTTCAGCTTTGTCCTGAAGGGCAACTGGTGATTTTGAATTGCTTCCTAATGCAAACCCAAATTGGTCATACCAAAAAGTTGACAAGATATGATGTTATTACTTCGGGGCTAAGCCCTGGTGGTGTAGTGGTTGAGTGCGGGACTGAGGCCCACAGGCTTGGTGGTTCAAATCCAGCAGCACCTTTCCAGGAACAAGGTGGGTTTCCCACACACACCAGAGGTCAGTGATGTCCCCCCCCCTCAAAAAAAAAAGAACCAAAAACAAACGAAACAAAAAAGAAGCTATTACTTCTACTCCCACAGATATTAAAAGGATAGTAGAGGATTCTATGAACAATTATATTCCAATAAATGTGGTACCAGATAAAATCAAGTCATTCCCAAGTGCACACAAACTATTAAAAATTACAGAAGAATAAATAGAACATTTAGATTATTCTATGTCCCTTAACATCACACCGACAATTAGAAAATACAAATATGAAACATTAACCATGACAATTTCACTAATATGCTATTATTTTTTCTTTCCAAAAATAGAAGCAGTGAGCTTTTATTTATCCTATGTGTTCACATTTTCTTATTTTCAAATAAAATGCAGATATGATATTGCAAAATAAAAACTTCATAATGAAAACTCTCATGAATATAGGGACATTTTTAAAACATCATTGATTTTGCTGTTGAGACATTTCTTCATATATGATTTAATGCAATCTTCCTTGAGTCATAGAAGCATTCTCATCTTTCTTGTTCAAATGCTCCTTTATTCAATATTTTGAATTGCTTTTGAAAGCTTTATACCCTATCAATAGCTCTTAAAGTAGCATAATGATCAAGATAGATAAATGTTCTTTGCTAGTTAAGCTAACCTTTCTTATACTTAAAAAAAGATTATAGGGGCAATTTGGGTTAAAGATCTGCATATCACCTAAAACCAATTATTTCATAGACTCACCTAGCCACAAAGAATCCAATAAGGAAATTCTGTTCTACATTTCCTTCTTTAAAATAAGAATTTCTTTAGAGAATTCTTGATCAGAATATTCAATAAAGTTGCCAGGTACCATGGAATTCTTTTGAATGTTTATGGAAGCAATTAATCACATGTTCTCTACCTTTTTCCTGCATACTGTCACTGAGTTATTTCGGAGTTATAACAATTCTGTAAGACAAAATAGAATTCCCCCTGTGGGTTTCTGATATAGTGACTGTTTATGGGATTAGGCAGTCTTACCTGGATGTGTTATTAGCAGCTCAGTGCATAGGCTCCATCCACTAACTACTACAGACTTTTCTTCTCTCTCTGTTGATCAAACTTAATAAAGATCAATTGTGCTTTTGATAGCCATTATGAAGAAAAGTAGGAGTCAAAGCAGGGTCACTAACCACATTATTAAACAAAGAAGCTGAGATATTTTCAAACATCTTGACCTGAGATCTCCAAACCAAGAAACCAAACCCCATGAGGTGTCTGATTATACTCAGCAGTGTAGTATTTACTCCACATAAAGTTTTAAAACAAAATATTAGCAAATTAAATCCATTGATAATTTAAAAGTCTACAAAGTGTCCATTCACAGAATGCAAGATTTCCCCCCTTCATAAATTCATCATCATAATGCATCATGTCAATAGTCCAAACAAGAAAAAAATATATAACACATCAATAGCTACAAAGAAAATAAAATAGCACTGAACATAAATGTTCAACTTGATTGGTAAAATGGTTTCTTATGAGGGTGTTTGAGGGGCTGAGCCCCGGTGGTGTAGTGGTTGACTGCGGGACTGCGGCCCACTGGCTTGGCAGTTCAAGTCCAACAGCAGCAAGACTGGGTAGCTCCCACAACCACCTAAGGGCATTGATGCCCGCCCCCCCCCCCTCAAATGAAGTTGTTTGGTTAGTAATTTTGAAACTACATAGATGCAGTAGAATTGAAAAATGATATGAATGAATTGAATATACTGAAAGCCACTGTTGAAGTAAAAGTTTAGAGGCAATCAAGAAGAGGCTACCATAGCCTATGCAGTAATGGATAAAAAGGTTGTAGAAATCAACATGAACTCATGTTTACCTATGTATTGATACTTGCAAAAATATGTATTGACTATAGATGTTACACATATTTCTGTGCACTATAAGCTGAGAAATGCTAAAGGCAATAGCATCAATATTGCCCCAGTAGCAATGAGAACCTCTAACACCAGATCTTGGTTTTTAATATCTTTATCTAAAACAAAAAGTAGTAGTTTCTGGAGAGATGATGGGCTCTATATCAACAAAAACTCATTGTCAAATAGTCAATTCTGATGCATAGAGACCCCCTCAGACAGGACACAATTGCCCTTGATAGTTTCTGAAACTGTAACTCTTTGGAATAGAAAGTGTCATGCAAATGCTATATAAAATGAACTTAAAACAATTTGTGGTTCCTGACAAAATGGAAGTACTAATAAATACATAAGTATCACTTACTGCCATCAAGTCGATGCCTATTTATAGATAAGATAGTGTAGAACTGTCGCTGTGAGTTTGTGAGACTAATTATTAACAGAGTAGAAAACCCTGTCTTTTTTAAGACATGTGGATATGTGTAAAATGAATACAAAGCCTGATGAGTCAACTCTCTAAGAGAATAATAAGGAAATTTTGAGTAATAGGATAAGTGTTGGATTGGGGACTCATACAACTCTTATCAGATAAGTGGGAACCAGAATATTCCTCTCTGCAGAATTTCAAGTAATTTATGTAGCTGCTTTGCCTTTAACATATGGATGTAGCTAATGAATAATGAACCTCTGATTATAATTGGCAAGTTTGTTTCAACTAGTATAGTACAAAGAGATAGGAGTAAAAACTATTATTTTATGGTACTGTAACTGTACAAACCTACCTCAAACTAATTGCTCAATATTAGTAGCACTAGAAATAAGTCATATTGCTAGTAAGTTCTTCAGGATGATGTATTAAAAATGACACTTCCACGGTCTTCAGCCACAAAACAATACGGTAATGAGAAAGATGTCCGAAAACTACCCTTGGTGGAATCTTAAAAACTATATGACCCATTCATTGCAAAATTGTCTGGTCTTTAATAAGCAAAAACAATTTGAGAAAACCAAGCTTCATCTTAGGCGACATGACAACTAAATTCAAGGTGTAGCATGCTATCTTGAATGGTATCCTTGGACAGAAGCAGGATAGGATAGGATTTATGAGATTTGGAACAAAAGCTAGCTAGCTATTGATGTGAGTGAAAGGTATAGAGACCCATAAGAGGGAGAAGAGGAATCAGAATAAAGGTGATGGGATATACTAAGCAGGGGTGGATGAGCAATGTTTTGACAATTTGAATACAGAGTTGAAGGTCTGATATGTAAACCCCTCAGCTAATACACAATTTAAACAGTTATTTTAAAAAATGAACTGAAGTTATTAATTTTATCTTAATATTAGCTCATGAAGCATGACAAATATACTATCTTAATATAAAATATTAATAATTGTTATCTTTTTCCTATGTATATTTTATTAGACTATCAAATCTCTTTGTTTTTATCTGCTAAATAGAATAAATTTATACTAGAAGACAATGACTTCTCTCCATCAGAAAAGAAGTGACTGATGCCCGTTTGCTGTATAAAAATTTAAATTTTAGAAATTTTTCTTTACAATATAGTTCCAACATACTTAATATGCTATGAACAATTTCTGAAGCAGTTGTTTTCTTTTCTTATTGTTTTTATTTTTACTTAAGGTGTTTAAATATAATATGCACAAAAATACAAATACACTCAGGTACTCATGTTCTTGTTTCTTATCATAGTTTACGTATTTCTAAGCATTGTAAAAGTGTTTCAAATGTCAATTATTCTTTAAAAGTTTGTGATAATTTTACCTGCAATCTATTTCTTTTATATTTCATTAAGGTTATGCTAAAACCTTCTTTATAATAACTGAACAACTTTATTTATTCACCATATTTTACTAATTAATACAGAAATTTACATAAACTATTAAACCTTTAAAGATGTATGCAATTATAATTTTATCTGATCATAGATGTTAAAATGAAAGTTTTGATCACTGTCAATGAGAAATAGGCCTTAAAAGAGGAAAGAAAAAAAAAGACAGATACATATTTACAGGATTAAAGAATATTTACATAATCAGAAGGAAGAAAAAGAATTAGAGCATGCCTATGCTTTTGGTAGCAGAAATTTCTTAATGAAAATGATATTTAAAGAAGAGAAAAATATAGGAAGAACAAAAATTGGTCACTATATTCTACTGCATTAGCATATAACCTTTTTCGTCAAACAAACAAAAATCCATATACTATACTTTCAATTAAAAAAAAACTTGCAAGCAAATTTCAAGAGACAGCATTTTCATTACTCTCTGAGTATAGCATTGCTAATAAATGATCCTTCTTTTAATTTTCAACACAGCCAAATCCTACATATTATTAAAGTGGGAAGGAGTAAATTTTTTTTAATATTTTGTAAGAATAACATACAAAACTTTAATGACTTTGACTATGATAGGTAGTGATTACATTCTAATGACCCCTGCTTCTAAGCATAAGCCTGACAAAGAAGCATTTCAATTGTATACTAAACATGACATTTGGGTCTCCATTGGGTAAACCAGCCCCCCTTCCAAATCATGGAGATCAGTCACCCAAATTTATTTATTTTCTCAAGTTACAAATAAGGAGAAGCGGTTGGCAATGTAGATGTAGTGTGCTTAGATTGTCATTTCAATCATCCGTTTTAGGGAATCAGTCTTTCTTTAGATGCTAAAATTTGTAAACTTGAATTGTATCAGTACATAAAAAATATGAAGACTAGATTGGACTAATTCTCAGAAACATATATTTTATTGGATACGATATTTATGATTTATTTGCCTCATTCCGTGACTTTTGACTTTTTCCCATAGAAATCATTCTTTGCAACAGTTAAATTATTTATTTTAAATAAATGATAAAAAATATGTGAGCTTAAATTAACAACAGATATTGGCATGGCGTAATAGGTAGATGTGTTGTGCCAACATGAACAAAAAATAAGTAGGTTTGTTGTGACAACATGGCCAATGAACACATGTGAGATTTATTGAAGGGTGGAGATATAAATGGCTCAGTGAGCTTTGCCTTCCTCTCGCTTGCTCTTGGATCTTCAGAGGAGCCAGCTAATTAGGGACAACACCTAATCTGTGGACTGTGTTTCTGTGAGTTGAGGTTCCTTCAAGCCCTACTTGGCCATGCTACTGGAATATGCATCACTTGAGCTGGGGACTCTCAGACCCTGTCATCTGGCTGAGTGTTGGTGACCTGCTTTGCTGTTGGCTGCCTGTGGCTGGAAAGCCTGAATTGCTCCACAAAGGGCTACCTGTATATAGACCTCAAGACTCAAAGGACTGTCAGTGTTTAAGCTGTCTCATGCAAATGAGTTGCACGGAGCCATTCATACTGCTTTATAGATCAGGGACCTGTTTTTTTATTATGTTAGATATCTTTCTATCTATATAAATATGCATACAATTATTAGTGTCCATTTTGATTCTCTAGAAAAACCTGTCTAACACAAGTGGGGATAATATATTCTAGCCAAAGTCAATATTTCATGTCTTTAGGTTTTTGAAATTATGAATATTCTTTACTCAATTACAAAATTAATTAGACTGCAATACTTATTTCATTAGTGATAAAAGTTGACATCCCATGCAATATACATTGTTTACAAATGTGAAAATTATTAGTTTTTATTGAAAGCTTAAACAATTTTCATTTAACAACATAATGACATCTTTGGATAGAAAATGTTGCTTTTTTATGGAAATTAGACTTATAATTATATATTATATTATATATAATTATATATTATAATTGGACTTATTTTTATTTCTTTCTTTGAAATATTTTTGAGAAATATATATTTTGAGAAAGAAAGAGAAATCTGATGAGCATCCACTATAATATTAGGAAAAGAGTCTTTTATATACTTGATATCTTACTCAGCATTAATTCATCTTTAAGGTTACAAAGTTAAAGCATTCTAAACTTGTAAATTTTAAGAAAACAAATTCCTTTATCAGCATTTTTGTCTTTAAAAAGCCAACAGCAAAATTCACAGAAGATTTATGGGTTCATAGCTGAAGATGTCAGCTAAGTCCTTAGGGTATTGGAAGAAGGCATAGAGAATACGTGATTCTAGTCTTCAATATTGGCAAAATGAAAAGGGTAGTCTTCAAAATGTACTGCTTATAGAAAATATGTGGCTAAATCATATAGAAAATATATGACTGCATTAATAATATTGAGAGAATAAACTTCCTGGATTATCTATGTGGGCTCCAAATTAATGGTTATAAAACAGAGGCAAAAACTGTGAGTACAGATGTGCATGCAAAAAGGTAATGTGAAGATAGATCCTACCTTAGAACCCCTGGAGATGGCAGAGTGTTTCTGGTATCTTCATTTCAGGGTACTAGTTTTAAAAATAAATCTGTTTGCTTAACTCCTCCGGTTAGAATTAATTTGCAGCAGCAGTCATCAACAATCAATACGAATCTCAAGCAAATACTTCATCTTCCTACTATAAAGTCTTGTGCAAGAAGAAAAAAGCAGGACCACAAAATACTAAAAGGAGACCTTCAGTAAAAAGAATTATCACATTTCGGTAATAATTTCAGCTGTGCCACCAACAAATGTGAGGCTCCCTCAAGACTGGGTGGTTTCTGTTGTGTTTACAGGCCTTCTGAATCAGAACTGACTCAACACCTAACAGCACCATCACCAGAATCACTGAAGCCCACATTGCTTTCTGACTTGCACAATGAGTTTTAGAATTTTTTCTTCATTCTAATAGTCATCAGTATTAGCTTCTCACTACCCCACAAGCTGCCATACCCCGAGAAACCATTAATCCAGCTAATATCTCTATATATCTACCTATCACTAGGTTTCATATACTAAAGAAAAAATACTTAATACAAATAACAAAGTAAAATAGATAAATGTTCAATAGAAAAGATAGCAGACAATATTAAAAGTTGGAACAAATTCAAATTTAAATGTATCATAAAGGAGATCAAATATTAGGGTGCTAAATTCTTACCTAGCTGAATTTGTAGCAATTCTCTTTCCATTGCAGTTTACATGTTAAGACTATAAATCTTTCAGGTAGTAAAAACCCTCTTCTTTCTCCTGTGGTGAGACTGGTGGTTTCAAACTGCTGACCTTGCAACTAGTAGCCCAACATGTAACTGTCACTTCTGTCAACTTAATTCCAACTCATATCAATCAAAAGGACAGACTAGAATTGATTCTTTAAGATTGTAACATCTATATACTGGACATTGTCATTTTTTTTCTTAGAATAGTTCATGGGTTTAAACTGACAATCTTACACTTAGCATCTCAAAATTTACTCTCAGGAGACACCAAAGCTCCTGGCTAAACTACCAATGGAACTGAAAGAACTCACTGCAATTGAGTCAATCCTGTCTTACATAGGACCTACCTTTGTAGGGTCTCTGAAGCTGTAAATCTTCCCAGGAGCAGAAACTGTCATCCATTTTCCCATGGGCGGCTGTGGGGTTTAAAGATCCCTTCATGTGCTTGGCTTACTTTAAAGTGCAAGGTTATTCAATGAAACATTATTGTATATGTTGCTATGAAGATATTTTATACACATGCTTAAAATTTATAGTCATGAAACCATAATCTATAACAATAATTTGCTAAATCAGAGAGATGGACCTGGTGTAGATGAGCCTGATTAAATAAATTAAAAGTCCTTCAGTGGGCTGAGCCCTGGTGACATAAGTGGTTGAGTGCAGTACTGTGACCTGCGTGCTAGGTGGTTCAAATCCAGTGGCAGTTGTCAGAAGCAGCACTGGGTAGTGCCCACTACCACCAGAGGCAGTGATGCCCCTCGCCCCAAAAAAAGTCCGTAAGTATAGGTCTGAAATTTGTCTGAAGAAGAAATTTCAACTACAGAATTTTACAACAGCTTCAACTAGGGTTAATCTTTCCACTCCTCCTTTACTTTCTTATGAATTATTCATGTGCCTAATAAGCCCCTCCAATTTCATAAACAACTTCCCAACATAAATTAATAAATAATTTCTATCCTTTTATAGAGGTATAAAGTACAAGTGCACCGGATTATATCATACACATGTTTATTTGAAATAGAAGGATATTTATGTATTCTTCTCTTGGTTCTACTTTTCTTCTTGAATTGTGAGTGACAGAAGCCCTCCTGGAAACATTCGGAGTAGCTTTGCGAAATGCACTTCAGGATTTTTAGCTTGTACAGAAAGAAGATATAAGTATTCATCCATAGAATCCTGCATTCAGTTACTCAAGCATTTGCTCAGGAGCTTTTAACTATTTAACATTTCCAAAATGAACAGCGACAGAGCCAGAATGGGGCAGGATAGTTGCATAAACTCTTACAAATGAATGGAGAAAATATTAAGGCAAAAACAAGCAAGATACACAACATGAACTAAGACAAGAGACTGTAAGTGAATGCAGGCAACATTGTTTGTTACAACATTAGCCTGCTCAAAAGGTGGCTCACAATTATTCAAAGCTGAGAGACTTTGTAATACTCACAGGTATTACTAGTCAGCTACCAAATGTTAACATTTTGGTAGTATAACTACACAGAGACATCATAAACCTAATGTTTAATAGAATGCATGTCTCTAAATTCCATTTGTTTTTTCACAATAATGATAATAGAGAAAATATAATTTACTTTATTGTGGTTTTTATATACAGTTTTACAAAATGTTAATTAAAATATGGAACAATTAGTACTTTGCCAATCATATTAAATAACAGTCTTTGCTGGGTAATGTTTCTTCTTATGTAAACCTGATTTCATTAGTGCTAATTGGAATTAATTATGACTCATTAATGGAGCACTTCACTGAATGATTTACCTATTAATGTGGCTGTGATCTCTAATACTTGAATATCACACCACATCTGGAAAGAATATGCCATGCTTGCATTAGGCAAAAGTATATTTCAATGTGTGGTAAATCAAACACTAAAATTAAAATAACATATATAGTAATCTACATGAATAATACTGAGGATGTGACACAGGAGAAGTTTATGATCTCCAGTATGATCTTCAGTAGGCAGAAGGAGAATCCAACTCCACCCCAGACGAAAGCAGATAGTCACTAGGCAAAATTGAAGCCATCCTTCAACCTCCATCTTTCTTTACCCAAGTCTAATATGAACCCTCCTTCCCATGACAAATGACTTCTCTGCTGGGTTCCATAATTCATTGTAAGAGCCACACACAGCTCATAGGCAATACTCATGAATATGAGGGTTTACTTGGGAATTGAAGAGTTTATGCAATTTTAAGAATACGGTTCTTTCGTTTGAAAGACATCTCAATTAGGCATATCTCTTTCTGGTCTTCAGTCTTTGAGACATATATAGAAAGAGAGCTGGGCATTATCAGGAAGTTGATCCCTGAAAAAGAACACCATGCTTTATAGTGTAGAGACTTAGCAAAAAAGAAGACCTTCAACAAAATGTGTTGATAGACTAGCTGCAAAAATGGACACAAACTTACCTATGATTATAAGGAAGGCAAAGAAGGAGGTAAATTTTTCATTCCATTCAACTGGAAATCACTATGAATCAGAATGGACTCAGCAGTGGCTGGCCACAACAACCAGGTCTACACACAGAAATGTATCCATCTGTAATGACTCATTAGAGAAAGAACCACTATTTTAAATCCCTTTGGTTTCCTTGCCATCTGGAAACTGAAGCTAACAAAAGTAATTCTTTGTCACTTCTTTTCTTTCATTGGAACATAAAATGCAGGTTAGATAGTAATTATAGTTACAGTGGCAAATGAAAGTATATTACTTAGCCTCCTGCTGTTCATGAAAGGCTCCTCCCTCACAAATCCTCTATGATTTCTCCTGGGTAACTTTAAATGCTCTCTATGCTACCAACCTTTTATTTCTGCCTTCCTGGAAAGGCTACAGCTTCTTAGACTTGTCGTCTTCCTATTTTTCCATCCTCTTCTTTCTGCCTGATCACAGCCTACAGGGACTCTCTCTGCTAAGTACTTTTCTTCTCCAACTGAAATAGAACATTCTGAATTACGGACCTCCTCACTCCTAAATGAAGTTCATTCATTTCAAATTCTGGCAGTGATAAACTCCAACTGATTATCTCACAAACTGCTAAGCCTAAATAATCACGGAAGTTGTTTAAGCCTTTTGAAAGCACCTGATCAGGGTTTCATTCTGGTACGATAGCCAGCAGTTGAAAACGGAAACAAAGTCCATTTAAAAATCCAACAAAATGAGGTGAAAACAATCACAGAAGACAAACTGGATGTTTACCGCTGTATGGGGTCCAGATTTCCAATGTTCTGCAATTTTTATGAATTTGACAAAAACTCAGTCAAGGGGAAAAAGGTACCAGTGAGTGATTTGTTTGTTTTTTTATCATCTGTCACCAAGACACAGTTAAAATCTATCACATTCTCAGAGGAGCTGCATGGTTCCAGAGTTGTTTTTCTGTGGTCATTGTGATGAATTCTATACTCTTCTATGGCAATTTGAATAGCTCACCCCAAATATGAGCAATAAAACAAATTTAAGATCTAAAAATAAAAACCGTGATGAATATGCTTACATGACTGAAGAAAAATGCAGAACATCGATTTATCAAATTTTTAAAATTTTATTTATTTTGGTGCTAGTGAAGATGGTACAAGCCATGTATAATCAGTTCAACAGTTTCTCTATGTGCAGTCAGTGGTATTGATTTCATCATTTTGTTTGTTCAACCATTCTTCACAGGGAGCATGTATAATTCCATCCTCATTAACCTAAACTACAGCATAGTGAAATAGATATAGCCTAATAGATTTCTACTGAGTCTTTTGAGGTCCTTCTGTACATTTTTACACATAAAGATTACTGTGGCAGTCATGTACTCCTGTGTCAATTTTATGATTGGGAGTCTAGGGATGGAGTCTAGTCTGTCAATCCAGAGATAGCCAATGAGTGGCCGGTGAGGCCTCTGTGTGGGAATGGCTTTCTCCTGAGAATTCTGGGAAGTCTTGTGATATTTCCCAAGTAGAGAAGATAGACTTACTTGTCTCAGTCTCCACTGACAAGATCAGATGACAGCATGTTGATCAACCCTGATTCCTGGACACTAGAGGAGCCAGAGGAGAAGCCACATGGGCTTGCCCTGATGGAACCAGACCTTTAGGGCCAGAGAAGACACAGAGAAATGCCTGCCAGCATTGAAATGCTTCTATAGCCAATGGATCCTGCTGCTGGACCCTGAGCCCAGGAAACAAGGAGGCATGGGGAGACATACCCCTGCCAGTGCCAGAATGCTTCCACCGCAGCTGGATACACAATAATCTGCACCTGCTCTCCTGTGATTGTCCTGGTGTCATTGCACATGGTTTGTAAGTTATAAGGAGACTTAATACACTGGTATTGGGCATATGGAATAATATAGGTCTTATAACCTTGGACTGGACGGGGTTTGGATGCTTTTTCAATGTCCCATTCCTCTTGTATATAAAGCTTTTTCTTATATACATATGTGTGTTTATGAATTTGTTTTCTAGTCTACCCGGACTAATATAATTAGTCTTTAAAACCTTAATGCTCAGCAGACCTCTGTACCTAGGAAAACTAATTATGTTGATGTTATGTTATTATGTTGATGACAATCTCATGTGATATCTTCGTTTGCAGTCTAAAGTTTATCTGGCAGCATTCATTTTATGAGTCCCTCTTTCCACAATGATTCTAGTGAGTCCAGTCAATCGAGAATCCATGAGAATTTGAAATTTAATTCTGCACATGCTCTTCTTCTTATTAAGATTCATCTATACATTCTTTGAACACAACTGTTTAAAACTGGCAGAGATTATTCATTCATGATTTCATATATAAGAAGAGAACAATTTACTTAAAAATTACTTTAAGCTATTGAAATAAATAAAATAGTGAAATAAATAGCTATATTGTTTCAACTTTCTATGGTCTCTTTATAGCTGTTGTTGCTGCTAGGTGGCATCTGCTAGGTTTCAAGACAGAGTGACACTGTGTGCACAAAGAACGAAGCTGGGTCCGGTGCCATCCTCACAAGTGTCCTCCACCCAGGTCACTGGAGCAGCCACTGTGTCAATGCATCTTGTTGAGGAGCTCTCTTTTCCACCGCCCTTCCAATTTATGTAACCTGGTGTCCTTCTCCAGGAACTGGACTCTCCTGAAAATATGTCCAAAGTATGGGAGAAGTTTTGCCATCCATCCTCGCCTCTCAGGAGCACTTTGGCCATATTTTTTCCAACATATATCAGTTCATCCATTTAGCAGTACATTCGACTTTCAATGTTCTTCTCTAGGACCACAGCTCACATGCATCTACTTTTCTTCAGTCTTCCTTCTTCAATGTCCGACTTCCACAAGCGCATCAGGCAATTGAAAATATAGTTTGGGCACGGTGATCCTTAATGCTCAAGGTAACGTTCTTGTTTCCAACAGACTGAAGACGTTTTATGCAGCAGATTGACCCACTATGGTGCATCATTTGATTTTTTAGCTGCTACTTCCATGAGCATTGATTGTGAATATCCAGCTGTATACAAATAGAAACCAGGAGAATATGTTTTAGTATGGTTATTAAGGGTGTGGGATAACTTCAAAACATCTAAATTCATTACTATGAGCCCATTAAACTTAACTTTAACCCTTTGGAGAGGCTGCATATGATTAAGAACTGATTGTAATTACAGAAGAAGTGCATGGTGAACTAAGCAATAGAGAAAATAAGGCTCCAAGATTTGACAGGATGCAAATTTAAATGTTTTAACATACTGAAAAAACACCGGAAGCACATATTTACCAATGCTGAGGAATTTAGATGATAGCTCTCTGGTCAACTGCCTGGAAGAGATCCATATTTCCAAAGAAATGTGACCCAAATAAGGTGGAATTATCAAACAATATTATTAATATCACATTCAAATAAAATTATGCTGAAGATCATTCAACAATTTTTGCAGCAATTTAGGAACATGGAGCCACCATAGATTCAAATCATATTAGAATAGGTTATGGCGTGAAGAATCACACTGCTGAACTCACATGAAACTTTGAAAGCAGAAAATACCAGATAGAAGTTTACTTGCATCTTCTTAAGTACAAAAAGGGATGTGACGGTGTGGCTCAGGAGAAACTATTGGAAGTATCATCAAGAATGGGAATTCCAGAACATTTCATTGTGCTTATGCAGATTCTATAGATGAGTTGTAGTTATTGGAAGATTTTTTTGTCAACTTCAAGATGAGCAAAAATGTGGGGGTGGAATCCAATCTGTCAATCAACTCACAGCTTGTGTACACTTCCTTGGGGGTATGACCTTCTTATAACTAGAAGAAAGTGGGAAACCCTCATCTTTCTCTCCCCCTTTGCCACTGACCCCAAGAGCTGCCAGAGTACTGCTGTCTTTCCACTGAATTTGATCCATGTGATTCTTCGTGCCTTCTCCATCATTGCATGTTAAGATGTGAGTCTGAAGAGGAACTTATGAACTAGTATTGGATTTGACTGGGACACTTTCTTGATAAACAATTCCTTTTTGATATAAAGCTCTTCCTTATACACAGTTGTCACTATAATTGGTTCACCAGTCATCATACTTAACACAGGGATCCAGAGAAAACTGCACGACGCAAAATAAGTAACTGTGCATTGGGGTTTCATGCTCATGCCATACTTGTTCAATCTGTAGGCTGAGAAGGTAGTCCAGAATGCTGGACTATATGAAGAATAATTAAAGGAAGGTTTATTAAGACCTGATATATGCAAATAACAGATCTTCAATCGCTGAAAGTGAAGTGGACTTAAAACATTTTCTAATAAAATCTAGGATTACTACCTTTAACAAGGATTTACAATTCAATCTGAGAAAAAAACAAAATCCTCACAACTAGTCCAGTAGGTTACATTATGATACTCAGAGAAAATATTGAAATTGTCAAGGATTTAATCATACTTGGATCTATAATCCATGCTCTTAGAAGCAGTAATCAAGAGATAAAACAATGCATTGCATAGGGTAAATCCACTGCACAAGAGCTCTTTAAAATGTTGCAAAGTGGCTGAGCCCTGGTTATATAGTAGGCTGAATGTGGTACTCTGGCCCACAGTTCAAATCCAGCAACAGCTCTCCAGGATCAAAGCTGGGTAGCTTCCATAACCACCATAGGGCAGTGATGCCCCCCCAAAAATGTTGTGAAGCAAGAATATAACTTTGCCATGGTGCCGAAGCCACAGCTATGCAACTTTTAATTGCCTTTTATGAATGTGAAAATAGGGCACTAAGTAAGAAAATTCAAAGAGAAGTTGAAGCATTTTAACAAGGGTGCTGGTGAAGGATATTGAAAGTACAATGGACTTTTAAAGGAAAAAACAAGTCTGTCTTGGAAGAAGTATAGCCCAAATATTCCCTAGAGGCAAGGATGAAGGACTTCTTTCTCATTTCAGACTTCATTTATTTTGGATAGGCTTTCGTAAGAAACCAGTCCCTGGAACAACATGCTTAATATAAGAGAAGATTAGTGAAGAAGTGGAAGGCAATCAAGGAGATGAACTAACATAGTAGCTTCAAGAGTGGGATTAAAACATAACAAAAACTTAGCGTGGCAGAAATTGGGCAGTTTTTTTATGTTGCTTTGTTAGAAAGGTAGAATAGAGAAACAAATCTAGTAACACTCACATACTGTATGTGACACTACATACTGTGAAAAAGAGCTTCATGTTAAGGAATAGTTCATATACTTGTGTATAAGCTGAGTTCTCAGCATATTTAAATATATATATATTATTTATTTATTTTAATATATTTTGTTGCTATATATATATATATATATATATATATATATATACTGATAACTATGAAAGTGAAGAATAAAAACAAAAAATATTTACCTGAAATTAAAATTTCCAACATTGTAGGGCTTTAACATAGTTTACATGGGACAAAATGGATGGATGTGTTGTGATAAGAATTGGATGAACCCCCAATAAAATGATTTAAAAAAAGAGAGATCAAACGTAAAATAAGTTGGTTTTAGCATCAGTGTACATATGTACACAGGATGAGAAGGTTTGTGGTACAATTAGTGTCTCAGCTGATATTCAAATCAGCTTATACTCAAAAAAATGAAAATTATGTATCAATAAAATATCTCATTCCATTGCTGCCTGTAACATGCCTGCCGCAAACCTCACACTTACTCTTGTTTCACCACCTGCTCTAGCTATCTGCTCGTAAGTGTTGGCATGTCTGAGAATGTTTGGGGCACTTCTTGCTTACCATGCTGTCTTGTGATCATTGCATGTATTCGGAATAAAGGAAATGATCTAGTTTTTTTAATAACTTATTGATATATTTTTTGACATGCAATAGTCTGCACTCTTCTATAATGCATGCTCTCAAATGTTGTTCAAGCCCTCTAGTTTCTGGTTTAGCCTGCTAAATTCTATTGGGAAATTTCAATTTTACTCTTCATTCATATGTGTGTGAGTTTAGAGAGGAATAATGAGATCAGAGATGTTCTAAGGAGTGCAAATATTACCAAAACAAGTTGGAGATGAGTGTGGTTTTCACATTGAACACCATATTTAAAGCAAACTGCAGAAGAACGTGAAGAGGAGACTCAGTGAACCATCCTTGAATGAAACCAGAGTAAATGGTCACAAAGAGATGGACTTAAAAAAAGTAACAAAAAAGTAAACAGCAACAACAAATAGAGAGAGATGGAGTAAAAACAGAAGAGTGGAAGAGCAAAGGCAGAGAGAGGATAGGGAAACAGTCTAAACACAGGCACGTATGAAGGTCTATCTTAACAGATACCATCTAAACCTCTAGAAGTTCACTTGTCATCAAAGCACTCACAGCTGACATCCATCCTAAAAGGAATAATAATCCAGGGAAAGAAGGTGGAAAGTCACATACAAGTGAAAAGAAGCATTTCCTCCCTTTGAGAACAACAGAAATGCTCATGCACCTTTCACTGGATGAAAAAAGCTAGGAAGTTACTGAATAGTTTTAAAAGTTTAGTTTTGTCGGGGGATATGGGAAAAGGAAAGAGTAGCTAGTGCAGAAACAGGGAGGCGAGATTGACGTTACTGGGGCGGCAGCTGAGGATGGGAAAAGAGAGGCATGTCCATTGAATAATTAAATACAAGGAATACACACGTTGTAAACATGCCAAGCTCAGTTCGGTTAAAAAAAAAAAACAGGGGTGGGGGTAAATTAAATATTCTTCCTTCTTAAAAAAAATCTCATTCCAATGTGAATCATCCATAAATCTGATACTAGTCTCTAAATCCTTCTTCAGACTAATGAAGCCACATTCCATTGCAGTGCTAGAGTGCTTGAACATCACCAACTAAAGGGGGCAAAGTCCTGTGGATTCAAGGGTAGTGGCTATGCCAGCTATCTGAGTAATTTGACTGCAGGAAGGTGAAGGCAGAGAGAGGAAGTTCCACGGATACTCCTTATGAGAACACCACATCCACCAGTGCTACCATCAGGCTGTGACCTGATTGACAGGCTAGACATTACCCCTACACTTTCATATCTTCAAGTTGACATGAAAATCATGTAAATACCACTGTTATATACGGGGTCTCAATGAGTTGGGACCAACTCTGTAGTACCTGACGATAATTATGATTCTTCATTCAATGCTGTAGCTTGAGAAGCTGCAGAAGGATTTAATTAATTATTTGGTTGATTCATTGAGATATTAACTGTGTAAGGGAGTCCAGCCTGTCAATCAGATTGCAGCTTGATTTTCTCATTTAGTGGTGCAACAGAGATAAATAACTTACTGGAAGCTAGAGTCAGCCTCTCTGCCTTCCTTTTCTTGCTATTGAGACACTCTGAGAGCTGGAGGAGACACAAGGAGACCCCACCAGTACTGAGATGCTTCCTCTGCCAATGGATCTCTCTGCCAGAGCTCCTACCCACTGGACTCTGATATTCCTGCAGTTAGTATCATTGCATGTGCTGTGTGAGTCTAAAGAGGAATTTATGGACTAGTGTAGGACATATGGGCGAATGTCAGACTTAAGAACTTGATCTGAACTGAGTTGAGATGTGTTCTCAATATACAATTGCTCTTCAATATAATGTTCTTTCTTTTCCACACATATATGTCACTGATTTATTTCTCTTGTCTACCCTGATTAACACAACCTGCAACAAGTCAATTTGAAGTATCAGATCTTCTGTAGTACACAGACGGAGAAGGTACCCAAAAGCTTAGTGAAAATGACATGTTTGAGTGCATATATCAGAATAGACCATAGACCCACAAGTACTGTGCCAAGAAATCACACACGTTACAACCACTCAGAGGAACAAATTTGTAAAGGGCACCCCAGAGTGCTTGAAAACTGCTGTGATTGCTAATTTATATAAGTCAGATCTGAAAGTGAGAACTGCTCTATTTGAATTAAAGCACTCAACTCCAGTGGGTCTGATTGGACTCAATGGTGGTAAGAATCAATGGACAGTGACAAGATGGCACAGTTATTGTAATGGGTAGCAGAGTCACTTAGCAATCATAATAATTTGGATTTATATTATTGGTTACATTGGTTGAATGTCCCTAAGAATGGAATAGATGGAATCCCACAATTTTGTTGATTTTTTTCAATATAAGCAAATAAATTCAGGCCAAGTGCAGGGCAGTCTAAATTGAATAACCAGTATAGACTATCAAGATGCATAAACAATGCCAAGAACTGATCCAGTTTATAGAGTAACAACTCCTTGATTGGAGAAGAGGCATGTCTCTGAGAAAACACCCCACAAATTAACCCAAAATTTACGCTGAATGGAATCCCACTAGGCTTGTAAATGACAGTGTCTTGTTGGGTGAGGAGATACCATGCTCCAAATGGATCTCTACAGAGATTCTTCATGTTGCTCTCAGAGCCCTCCAAGTGCTATGTTGGCAGTGGGTCTGGCCTTCACTAACTGTACCATCTTCTTAGCACATAAAAATCTTACTCAGCAGTACTAAGCACCAGCTTGAAAGGTGAAGTAAATGGACCTGAACAGACTCCTCACGTGCCCACGCACACTACACAACAAGATCATTCTGCAGCCACTCTTTGTCGGATTGCCCTCAGCAGTGTCTGAATAACAAAGGTCTGGGTAACTTCCAAATGGACCCCTAGGAAGGTCTGTTGTTACTAACATAATCCACCCTCCCTCTCATTCCTTGCCACACACACACATACACTGAGGGAGTTATCATTCGTCCACAAAATATTGATGTCATGGAGGTTGTGGCTCTTGTCGTTACCCAGTCAATTCTGATGCATGCGATTCAATGTCTGCAGAGAAGATACTCCCCAGAATGTTCAAGGCGGAGGCCTCTCAGAAGAAGGTCACTGGGCCTGTCTGGGTGGATTTTAACTTTCTTCCTTTTGGCTAGAACTCAAATTATTTGTGTCATTTCAGAATTGTGACACGATGTGACACAAAGCAGTATCTACTCAATGTTGTTCAACCAGAACATCCCTCTTTTTATGATCCAGTTTGGCATTATTACACAAAAATTTCATTGCAGAACTAATGTGAAAAATGTTCAAGATTTACTATTTACCCCATACCTGCCTTTCTTCAATTCTGAAATTCCTAATCTTAGCCAATGTTGTTGACTTCGTAATTTAAGCAGTCCACTGCAAAGTTTATTGTTAGACTCTTATGCATGCTTGTATCTAAGCAACAAAATGAAAACACAAACCTTTTTTTTTATAAAAAGCTACCTATTCCTACTTATTTCTTCTACACTTTTATAAGAGAGTTCTTTTTTTGTAAGTGTGATAATCTAAAAATACACTTAGATAAGACCTGAATGAATGAAGACTCCAGTCCTTGTCTTATCGAATGACCTGTTGATTTGTTATTAGATTAACTTTCCAGATAACATTATGTAATGATCATTCAATCCAAAATTATGAAAAATAATGAGTATAAAACCCTCAAGATAGCTGAGCCCCGGTGACGCAGTGCTTGTGCACGGGACTGCGACCCACTGGGATGGAGGTTCAATTCCAGCAGTGACTCCATAGGAGCAAAGACTGGGACTCCTACTCCCACCACCAGAGGGCAGTGATGTGCAAAAAACAAAAACAACAGCAACAACAAAAAATCCTCAAGACAAACAACCAAAACATGAAAATTTCCTGTAATTTGAATGCACCATTTATAATTAACACGAATTTAAGATAGACCTATGTATCCTACTAAATTATGTCTTGAGCTGCTAATTTATGGTTAGCAGTTAAAACCCACCAATTGCACAGAGGAAGAAATTTAAGACTTTCTGCTCCCATAAGATTATCTGCTTTGTGAACCCAAAGGGATATTCTTTTCTGTCCTATCAAGATGCTGTGAGACAGAAAGGACTAGTTGGTAGTTGGTTTGGTCTTTGGTGTTGAGATTGATGAAATGCTTACTATCAAGTCATGGAAAGGAATGCCAAGGAGTGCACATGCTAGTGATTATGTGCCAATCCAGTGAAGAAGAAAAGAAAATAGGACCACAGTCATCTTATATTTCAGAATTGGTTTTGCTTATGTGTAGTTTATTATGTGAGATAAAAAAAATACTCAAACTCAATGCTATTGAATTGATGTCAACACGCAGTGACCTCATAGGATGTGATACAACTGCCACTGTGGGTTTCTGAGACTGTATCTCTTCATGGGAATAGAAAGTCCCATTTTTCTCCTAAGGAGTGGCTAGTGGTTTCTAACTGCTGACCTTGAAGTTAGGAGCTCAAGATCTAACAACTATATCACCAGGACTCGTAGACAATTACTAATAAGTTATTCATGATTTTTAAGAACAGTTTGATTGACATTTCACTAGTTCACTCAAATTAAATTCTATTAATGTAAGCACAATCACACTTGCCTCTTAATGCTCACATAAAAACTTGAAGTTTCTCTTAAATCATCAGAATAATCACAAGAATTTTAACACTGTTAACAGTTTTGTCATGTAATGAACAGCCTACACTCCAAATTATGTCAGTCTCCTACCAAATATTAAAGACATAGATTATTACCAAAATTTACAAATTGTGTAATAAATTATTATAAATCTTGAGATGCAATATGGAGTAAATATATATACAGATTACCACATATATACAGAAATAATACTTGCATATCTTCTTGTTCACATTAAACACTAAATTTAAATAAAGCAATGTACATAACATAATTTTCATTTATATTGGATTTTTAGTTCAAAACATACCACAAAAAATTGATTTTTTGTCATTTGTTTAAGTCAGTACTATTTATTTAAACTAGCATTTACTGCGAGTTTTATTTCTGATTTTTAGGTAAATATTTTTTTTTGGAATAAGTATGGTGGTTGGTGAAGAAGAAAAAGACACTCAGCTAGTTCATTCCCTAAAGAAATGGACCAAATTGTGTGAAAGCAGGTCACCCAAATCCAACAGACAAGAAACACTCACTGCTGGTTATTGCCTGTGTGAGTGTCCCCAGGATGCATAAAAGGGTAAGTGCTAATGTTACTAAAATGTATGTGCATGTGGTCTAGTAAATGCATGTCTAGTGCAAATTGCTAGAATTTCATCCAGTTATCGAATTATTTCAATTGCATGTTTAGTAGACTACATTCTTTCATATGAAATCCATTAAATACCTAATTCTGGAACTATCAGCTTTATATTTAGCATTCTAGAATACTCAGGAGAAATCTCAACCTGTGAATTTTATTGGTTGAAGATTATTGCAGTAAGTTTAAATATAAAACAAACAACAACACAAAATGTGTAGTTGACTTCAATGCACATATTTCTGTTCAATAACTTGAATGCAATCTTAATCAGCAGAGAGACTTAGGGTTGTTTTTATTTGGTTTATATTTTATTTTCCATTAAATTGTAACCAAATTATTTAAACGAGTGTATCTGCTTTCACATAGTGCTACATAAATGTATTTCCCACCTGGATCTACTTCTTTATGATAGTAATCTTTTGATTATGCACCCAAACCCACTGCCATCAAGTAGGTTCTGAGTAATCGTAGCAGTCTGGAACCGAGCAGCAGTGTCCCTTCGCGTTACTTTTGGGGCTTGAGTTGCTTTAGGAACCAGACAGCTCTGTTTCTCTCCGGCAGATAGTTTAGTGAGTTTGCACCGTGCACCGGACAGACAGCACCAGTGTCACATCAGCAATGCCCCCGGGGATTTCCTTCCTAATTATACGAGCCAATTCACGTGTATTTTCTGATCATGTTGTGCTTGTTAGCATCAGTGCAGGGTTTGTTTGTTTTTAATTGGGGGGGTTGGAAACGTTCAACTTTGGAAATGAGAATTTAAGTCTTTAATGACATAGCAAAGAACCACATCTTGATAAAATTAATTTTAGACTAGTGCCATATAATTTTGTAATGTCTTTCTTTGTTCATTTTGTTTTCTATAGTGAGTAGTATAGACTTCATATGTATTTTTGCTATTTGATAATAACTCAGTTTAATTTAAATCTTACCAATGGTTACTCTGATATTTTTCAAATAGCTTTTAACTTTTTTTTAATTTCAAATCAAGAAATATAATACCCTTTAATGAATCTATTTCTAAATATTTCATACAATGGTTAGAAGTGTTAGGCAATCCTTGGTTTTATTATTTCAAACATTATATGATCTTATGATCATTTTATAAGTGTGAATTCTGTTAGTCATTAGCTAAATTATTATGTATGTTAATATTTAATTATGTATTTTAAAAGTAGTCAAATATATTATATTGATAAAATTTTAAATCAAAGAAATAAAAGGAAAAGGACATTGCATTGGCTCATAGAATAGATTTTATCACTAAATTTCAGAAAATACAGAAAATGGTACTAAGCACTAGAGGTCTGGAGTGGGACCTATATAAAAATCATTTCTGACCCTGTCCACACACTTTCATATTTTCTTTCATTTTCCTTTTTGAGAATTTTCTGCACATAGGGAGCAATGTGTGCAGACAGTCATCATTTCTGAATGCTATATTATACAGCTTCTGCTGCAAGAGAAGATTAACTTATAATTTATCTAATTCCAAAATTTAAGCAAGGGAACATAGGCCCAACTCTGATCAGTGGGAATAGACTACAGCAACTAAGAAGTACCTAGAAGCTAGATGTCAAGGAAAAAAGAACATAGATGTTAATCTGGATGTTCAATTTTTTTCTGAATATAGCTCTTTTGTTAGTCACTAGGGTAAGTGTTAAAATAATGAGGATTTCTTAAATTATAGGAAAAATAGTAAAAGATTATAGCACTATGATCATTCTGTAACAGAAATATTATGTGTTTTCCACTTTCACTTCTGCCTGGTGATATAATTAATATTTATTGAAATAATTTTATATGATTTGGTGAAATTCATATGTAAAATATGTTAAAATATTAACCCAGTATATGCAAAGACTTTCTGATCATTTTATAATTTACTTATTGGATATATATTTTTTTACTTATGGACTATTGTAGCAAATCAAAATTATTCTTTATAACTAATTCCCAATAGAGGAGTGGAGCATGCAAACGGAGTGTTTGAAACAAAAAGGATTGCTTAACTTTGTTGTTCCACCAAGTATAAAGTACCGCTTTTCATGGCCAACAACAACAACAACAAAAACCAAAAATACTGAGGGATAAAGTCTGTCCAAGATAGCTCAGTGAGGTTGAAGAAAAGCACTGACCTAGAGGAAAGTAAAGGAGTTGTGCCAGACTGTGGGAACAGTGAGTGGACTTTTTAGGCCATGGAACATAAATCTAATTTCCTTTAGGCCAGAGGTTTGTGCAAAAGATCCACTGTGACATGCCTGAGCAGGGTAGAAGCCATAGAACTCTGTGGCTGAGAGACTAATACAGACATGTTCAAAGGCATGACTGATCAAAAGTCCTGTGGACGAAAGTATGATGACTTAACCCTCTCTGATCTTGATTTGTAAGCTGATCCCATCCCTGTTAAACTCTGATGATAAGATTACCATTTGCTCGTTTTGTGTCACCCTTATCAAATGTAACAGAGAAGGAGAGTGGTTTGGGCAGGGCCGTTTTTGCTGGAATAAAAAGTCAACTCACTGCCATTCAGTCCATTCTGATTCATAATTACCCTACCTGGCATGGTAGAACTGTCCCTGTGGGTTTCCAAGACTGTATTTCTTTACATAAGTATAAAACTTCATGTTTCTCTGGAAGAGGGCCTAGTGGATTCTATAGCTAACCCCATGGTTAGCAGTCCAGTGTGTAGTCCACTACTATACACTACACCACCAGAACTCCTTGGTGTTAGAATGAAGACAATTGAAGAGTAAAGACATGTCTGTGCTTGGGCAATTTTAGACTAAAGTATAACCATAATCCAAATGATGATATTAAATTGATTCATATCTATATACACTTACAATGGTTTACAATCCTATGAGTGTTAAAACTCTAGGGCTACGCTCACCTGACTTATTAAGAATTCAATCCAGGGCTACATATGGTAGCCAACTGAGGGGAGATTGGGAAGAGGGGAAATGGTGATGGTTAGTGGGGGAATGGGGCATTAGCCAACCCAAGGGGAGCTATTGTTTATATCTCCAAATTTAAATCTGCTGTTCCAAGATGTAAATGCAGCATGATGGCATGGAGTGGAGAACCAGTGGAGACCCAGTAGGGGTTCTGAGGGACCAGCATCAATCCCAACTACGTGGACAGCTGCCCATCCCTCCATGGGTGTTTACTTTGGAGATAAGCACTGAGGCTGCAGCACATGAGAGCAACATGTCTGACCAGAAGACACAAGAGTAAATGAAGGGAGAGGAAGAGAGAGTGGAGTATACCCTGGCCCACTGAGCCTCACGAACTATCTTCCAACTCAAAACAGCCATTGCACAGAGAGGATCATATGGCCAGCTCCACTATTAAACACAGTGTTCCTCACTGACCCAAGACCCTTTGGGGGCAGAATAGGAGAAGAAAGGGCATGCTGCAGAAAAGCAGTAGGGACAGAGCATTGAGTTCCCGAGGGAGTGCCAAGGATATACTTTTTGAGGTCAGCATGTGGCACCCCATCAGATTCAACCCGGGGACACTCCAGGAGATCAAAGAACAGACCTTGAACTATTTATAGTTTTTCTTTTGTTATGCTTATTTTCATTTGTTTTACTTATTTCTTTATTTTTCTTGACTTTTTTTGCTGCTATCATCATTTTGCTTTCTTTTGTCACTTCACATTGTCTTGCTATTTCTTGTACATATTATTGCCTCTTCAAATCTATCTAGATAGGAAGAACAGTCTAGAAAAGAAAACAACAGGTCTGATGGTTCCAGGGGGGACATAGAGATGAGGAGGTGGGGGAAAAGAGGTGGTATTACCCAGGGATAAGGGAACATGTGATCAAAAATCAGTGGCAAGGTCAGTGTAAGAGGTTTGAGAGGAGTTGATCAAAAGTAATATAACAGATTCAAACTACTGAAACCCAAATGAATGCTGAGCATGAAAGTGGAATAAGAAGAAAGTAAAATGAAATAGAGGAAAGAACTGAGAGACAAAGGGTATCTACAGAAGTCTAAATATATGATGATGGGGAATTAGATCTATGTGCATATACTTATAGGGTTAGCATTAAGGATTCAGATGAACATTGGACCTCCACTCAAGTACTTCATCAATGCAAGAACACGCTGTTCTTTTAAATTGACATTCCCTGATGTACACCTTCCCAACACAATCACTGAAGACAAATATGTGCATAATCAAAAGTGGTGAAGAAAGCTGATGGTGCCTGGCAATCAAAGATATAGTATCTGGGGTCTTAAAGTCTAGAAAGTAAGCAAGCAATCATCTAACCAAGAAGCAACAAAGTCCACATAGAAGATGCTCACCTGCCTGTATGAACATGAGGGGTCAATGGAATCAGTTAGCAGTCACCAAAGAACAAGAATAATATCACTGTGCCTACCTTCCTGATACAATTGCTGAAGACAAATGTGTATACAAGCAAAAGTGTTGAAGAGAGTTGATGGTGCCTGGCTATCAAAGATATAGGGTCTGGGGTCTTAATGGCTTGAAAGTAACCAAGTGGACATGTAGCTCAGAAGAAACGAAGCCTACATGGAAGAATCACACCAGCATGTGTGACCATGAGATGTCGAAGGGGTCAGGCATCAGACATCAAAGAATTAAAAATTATATCATTATAAATGAGGAAGAGTACAGATTTGCATTCAAAGTCCATCTGCAGGGGAAGTGACATTCCCTTCTAGAAGTGTCATGGGGAGGAGAAGAGCCAGTGAGAGTACAGTGCAGCAATGATGAAATATGCAACTTTCCTTTATTTCTTACATGCTTCCTCCCTCCCACTATCATGATCTGAATTCTACCTCACAAATCTGGTTAGAACAGATAGGTATAGATAGGAACCAGAAACATGGGGAATCCAGGACAGTTTGTCCCTTTAGGACCAGTGGTGAAAGGGTCAATACAGGGAGCGGGGAAGGTAGGTAGAGTATAAAGGAGGAGCTGATTAAAAGGATCTTCATATAACCTCCTTCCTGGGGTACTAAAAACAGGGATGTGGGCGAAGGGAGAAATTGCACAGTGCACAATATGAGAAAATAAAAATAATTTATAAACTATCAAGGGTCCATGAGGGAGGAGGCAGGGGGAGGGAGTGGAAAAAGGAGGAGCTTATACCAAGGGCTTAAGTAGAAAGGAAATGCTTTGAGAAAGATAATGGTTACAATTATACAAGTGTGCTTTGCATACAATGGATGGATGTATGGATTGTGACAAGAGTTGGATGAACCCCAATAAAACGATCAAATAAAAAAAGAAAAATACCTTAAAAACCTATGAAGAAAAAAAATATTCAATTGCAGAAGGACTTTGCTTAAAACATCCATATTCTCTAATATGGAACTGAAAATTGATCTTCTCCCCTCCATGTCACAATTGAACTATATTGTAAAAATTATTGGACTCCAAACACTTATAGTGTATCATTCAGCCTCTCAAGAAGTTTCCCAGAAGAATGCTACTGTAATCTAGAAACTATACTGTAAGTTTGAAGATATTGGTAGGAGACCAACATTAGGTCTTTACTATTTTCCTTATTGCTGAGCCTGTTTGGAAATTAAAAGAATAATTGCATTCACATTACAAAATTATCACCTTTTGAAAACAGAAGATAATATTACTGACCTGTGAAAAATTATTACTTGATCTTTCTTTTTCTTTTAGTAAAATTCTTATGTAACACAAAAATGTAAATCACTATGTTGTTAAGTAGACTCTGTATTATTAGGTTCTGACACATCGCTATGGACAACATCATGAAACAAAATATTGTCTGACACAACCATTGCTGTGTTTGAACCCATTTTTGCAGCCACTGTGTCAATCCATCTGATAGCAGGTATTTCTATTTTTGCTGACCCTCTGCTTTATCAAATCTGCTATCTTTCTCCAGGAACTTGTCCCTCCTGATGACATGGCTAAATTATAGAGACAAAGTCTTTTCAACTTTGTTGCTAAGACATATTCTGGCTGTACTTCATCTAAGATAGAGTTATCCATTCTTCTGGCAGTATAGGCTATATTTACCAACATTTCACCAGATATTATATCAGATATAATATATCAGATATCAATTCAGATACCAATAACAGATATCAATTCCTCTCTTTTCTATCTTATCTATCTTATTTATTGTGCCACTTTTATATGACTGAGATCAAACACACCTTAGTCTTCAAGGTTAATTTTTTTCTTTTTAACATGTTAGAAATTTCTTGTGTAGTAAGTTAATCAATGCAATTTGTCATCCTCAATTCCTTATTTTTGAAATACGTTTGTATTTGTCTTTTAGTAAAATCCACTGAGAATTCATGATTTACAATATTTGTTGTTGTTGTTGGGCATCATTGCCCCCATGGTGGTGGGAGGAGGAGGCCCAGTCTTGCTCCTGGAGAGCACTCCTGGATTTGAAGCTTCAACCCAGTGGACCGCAGTCCCACGCACAACCACCAGGCCACCGGGGCTCAAGCCTATTTACAATAATATTGCGATAGTTAGATTATATACCTAATTGATATGGCTGGGACAGTCCCATGATGAGAGTCAAAAGAGCATGGTCAAGGCTATGAAAGGATTTTTTATGAAGCAGCCAAGTAGCGTGGGAAGAATCAGATGGAGTGGCTCCACACTGCAGACACAGTCTTGAACCAAGGAAGCAGGTGAGTCATTTCTTAATATAAACCTTAGATGTAAATCTGCACACACAGGCACACACATACACACCCACACAAAGTTATCAATGGCTTTGCTTCTCCAGAGGACCTAGCCACACACGAATAGGTTTGACAAAATTGTCATAATGGTATAAGCACAATTTGGATATACACATGTTACTAGTGAACCAATTGCGATTTAAAGTGACTCTATCGGGCAGAGAAGTACTAACCTACCGAGTTTCCAAGGGTATTATCTTTACAAGAGCAGAATGTCACATGGTTCTCACTGGTGGCTTTGAGCTGTGGATCTTTTGGTTACTAATTGAGTTATCGGGTACTTGACCATGAGGTTGCAATTTGTAGCCACGCTATGTATAACCGAAGGAAACAACCGGGAAGCATGCGTCATCCTCAGAATGGTTATGTTTGAGCCCCTTCTTTGCTGCCCACGTGCCTGTACAGAAGGAAGCATGGTGTGCCCTGAAGGGATTGGTCTCTCTTAAGAAGGGGCCCCCGGGGTGCAGAGGGATGCATGGTGGATTACTCACCAACTCCAGGCCAAAAGTCCTAACTTACCAGGAGTTCGAACTCCTCCTCTGTACCGAGAACGGTGAGACTTTCTGCTCCCATAAAGATTAGCAGCCATGAAAATCCAGAGGGAGCGGTTTACTCAGCACTATAGAGTCTGGCTGCGTCTGAACGGATGCACTGACATGAGTTGGGTTCTGGATGCTCTCTTGACATAAGTGAGACTGCATCACGTCACCCTCAGTTGTAAGGAGCACTCTGGCTTTATTGCCTCCACGACGGATATTTGTCATGACATCCAGGGTATTTGCAAGACTTTGCTGCAATGGCATAATTAAAATGCATAAATATATTTAGCCTTCATAGTCATTGCCCAGCTTTCACACGTCTATGAGGCCAATGAAAATCCCAAGGTGGCTTGTATCAGGACGCTTTGGTCCTCAAAGTGACATCTTTACTTTTTAACAATTTAAGAGGTTTTCTTGTAGCAGATTTACCCAGTATAGTATGTCATTTAATTTTTGGGCTTCTGCTCCCATGCTCATTAATTATGGAGCTAAATAAATTTAAATCCTTGACAACTTTAATTCTATTTTCTCTTCATCGTGAAGGGTTTGGTGCTTATTCTCCTTGAACAAGTGCTTTGTGTGCTCCTCAATTTCAGAAAGCAAGCAGGATGCTACTTTTTATTTTTCCAAAAGGGACTTCAGAGAATACCTTCTGTTTAGGGTTCAAAGGGTATCACAGGTAAATAATCTTATGGAGACTTCTAGTCTATGGAGGGTCCATAGTGTGGATCTTAAAACACTTATATTATCTTTTCCAACAGTTTTTCTCTCCAGAATAATTTTTACAAGATATGACATTTAACAATGTCTTCATTTAAGCATCACCGAGGTTTGCATTTTGTAAATTGTTTCTTTATAATTACCACTTATATTGCTTTCCATCTTGAACTTTCCTTTTTGCTACTCATCTACATGAAAATAATGTGAATGGATACCTTGTTTTATTATACTTTATTGTGCTTACAGATGCTCATTTAAAAAAAAGGAAATTGAGTACTTAATGAAATTTTGCATAAAGTATGTCTATTGATTTCTTTTTTTTTTAACAGCCTGATTTTCATGCTCTTTGTGTCACATATTGGTAACTTTCACATGAAGTGTATTTCTAACATTTTCACAGTGCTATTTATGATAGAGTAGAATTTCTTAATATGACTTGTCTGTCCATTACTCTGTAACTCTCATCAAACGATTCAGTGGGACTATGCAAATTGGAATGTACAAAAGTAATAAGAGGGATTTGTGTTAGTCCAAGTAGACTAAAGGAACAAATTTCATAGACACATATAGATATAAGGAAAAGGTTTATATACAACAGGAAGAGGACATTGAGCCTAGTCCAGTTCAAAGCCATAAGTCCGATACTAAGCCATATTCCCAAAATCAGTCTATAAAGTCTGCTTCCTACTCATGATGTCACAGGTCAGTGAGTGCTGGATCCTGGCACTGGAAGGGGTCTCCACATGGCTCCTCGCTTCCAGGGCTCAGGGTCCATCAACAGCAGAAGCAACTCATCGCTAGCAGAGGTCTCCATGTGTGGTCTCTCCACCGGCTCCTCCAGCTTCTCGGATGCTGCCATATTGTCTTCTCCATGATTAATTGTCTCTGAGACTAACTCCCAACAACTGCGGAAGATAGCTTCTCATCTTCACAAGGGAAAAATCGTGAAATTTCCCAGAAGTCTCAGGAGAAAGCCATGCCCCCATAGAGGACTCATTGGCTACTCAATGGCTATCTCCAGATTTAGTCCACCCCTACATTTCAATCATAAAATTAACATAAGCACATGACTGCCATAGGATTATTCTGCTTTTCTTACCATTGCCTCTGGCTGTAAAGAAGAGTCATTGCTAAAGCAGGTGCAGCAGAAAGAGGAAGCCCATGAACCTGAGAAGAGCATGTGAAGAGCTCCATCTGACGTGGTGCAAGCTCACATCAGAAGCACTCAATCAAGACTGTGGCACAAAGACTGTGGGACAGAACAAGAGAAGCAGTGCTGAGACTGGGAGGGTAAGACAAAGTGAAGGATGTGCTTCCTGGGTCAGGTGGGCTTCCCAGACAGATCCCCTGAGAGATTGAGGACCATAGCGACTTGGTTGCTGGCTGAGATGAAGTGTTAATATGGACCAGTGACTCTATCCTTAATACTGACTGGTAGCCACCTATTGATTTCCCTAAAAAGCCTCCAGATTTTGAGTGTTCTCTGTGGAATCTATATGGTCATTGCAAGGAAATATTAAGTCCAGCATAGAAGCAGAGTGCTATGGGAAGCCTGGTGGCTGTCAGCGCTAGTAAAGAAGGATGGAGTGTGGAGGGATGTCTGATAGATGCCTCTTGGCGTCCTCTCTGTGTATTGCACCCTTGCATGCTAAATACATCAGGTAGAACTTTTGTGTATACTAGGAAAGCAAAAAATTCATGGGACTCACTTTACCGTGATCTATCCAAGGGATACCTGTACTTTCATAATTCCAAATAGTGCTAGCTAGTCTGTCTCATTTCTAGTCATATAAAACATCAATGTCAGGCAAATCTAAATAAACCTGTGCTTTTCATAGCTCTGGGTTCAGTGATGCAAAACTCATTTATGTTCCTTATATCCCAAGGAAACTATACACAGTGTTGACATGTTTTAACTTGGAAATGTTAGTCTTACCAAAAGTAAAACTTTATAGAAGGATATGAACGTATATACAGACAACATGCACAGCCAAAAATACTCTTTATCCCTTCATGTCCACAGTTGCTCATTAATGTTGCTGATACCTGGTGAATTCCTGTTCATCCAGTACCATTTAAGAAAAAGTGAATGAAGATAACTTGTGATTATGAATTGCTAAAACTTAAATATTTTTCTTTTCAAGATTACATTCTTCCTGTAGAAATTTTAATTTTAATCGTATTTTTTGAAAGTCCACAGAAGTTTAAGGATCACTTCAATGTATAATCTCTTAACACCAGCAACTAAAAAGGAATAAAGGCCTTGGGAGGAACTATAAGGCAGGCAATTTTAGAGGGTATGTGTTGGTCTTTTTCTACACTGGGTCAGAACCTTCCTGTGTGTCTCTGAAAGCCATCTTGTACAAAGCTTAGAGGACATGCCAGGCAAGCTGCTGCCCATGTTAAATCATTTACAAGCTGGTGGGCTGTTTGAATGCTATATTGGATCTTCACCATAGATGAGAGGAGTGAGCCCAAGTTGAATTATTAAAGTTCAAAATCATTTATAAAATGTCATCACCAAGAGCATTTACTTATCCAGAACACCCCGAAGCCATTAACATTCACAGTCCAAACATCAAAGAATAACTATCTTCACTCCCACTAGAAAAGAGAGCTGTTAGGGAGCCACATCCCTCCGATGCTATTTCAGGGATATCTGAGTATCAGACACACTTTGCACATTCAAATCCTCTTAAAATCTTAGTCACACTTCTTTAAAATTCAGCATTTGTGTTTTGTGCTATAATGACTCCTAAATCTCTTTAAAGTATTAATTTCAATAAATTGTAGTGGTGTGGATTAATAATTTTTTTCAGCATTTAAACACAATACTGTTTTGTTTTTTTACAAATTGTGTACTCTTTCTTGGTAAGTGCACAATTGTTATTGAAGTATGGTGTTTTGTTTTTAATATATCTTTGATGCCAAATGCATAAATGATAATTGTGTAGATGTCATCTCAAAAATAAGTTAGGTCATGGTTTAAAACTTGTATATTTAAATTCCTCAGGGGGAAAAAACGACAAGGCAGTCGCTGAGTAGAGACCTATGAAGAATATAAATATATGGATACTAATTGCATTGTTTGGCTTATAATTATGCTGAAGCCTTAGGGAACCATCACACTCATGCAAGAGTGTGAATAGATTATTTTTATTCTAATCTAGCCTTGTATTTTCTCTTCCATTCACTCTGTCCTCCTTCTCTTAGAGCTTACTTTCAAAAAGAACATACCCCATCCATGAAGTCCTTGGTCTATGTAGAAAATGTCTTTCCTATCCCAAACTCTTTCGGAGAGTGTCTTCCCACCAATAAACTAAAATGTCCCTGTAAAGTATATCCTTGTCTGAATTTTTAATGGGCTTAGCAGATGAACTAGGGAAGAGATGGCAGTATTTATTGATAAGACAAATTTCTTTTTTAATGTGTGCTGAACACCAGAAAGCAAACATCTACAGTGTTAAGGTATTGGCTTTGACTTAGGATAAATATTTATGAAATACACACTTCAGAGTCTTTATCCAGGAGTCTGTAAGTGGTGTAAAAAGTTAAAATCCTTGACATTTGAAGTTTCCGTCCCCCCAACGTTGTATGAAAAGGCTTGGCAATTTACTTTTGGAAAACAAGTCATTCAAAATTTTATGGAGCATGTTCTGATATATGTGAGTCAGAATAGAATTCACAGCAACTGATTAAACTCACACCCAGATAAAATATCATAGTTATCATTAAGAGAAAATATAGTGGGAAGGAAGTTTTTCAAACTAGTAATATTCCTTATGTCATATATCATGTACAATCTAATTTGTCCTGTCCTAATGAAAATGAAAATACTTTCTACACAGTGACAGGTAAAAATCTTTTAAAATTAATTTCTAATTTACTTACCTTCATATATTGAATACAATGAAATTTTGAAATTCCTAAGAATGTGTTCATGTTTATGTGCAAAATAATGCATATTCCTAGAGAATTAGCAAGGAAAATATTGTAAATATGGGACAATTTCCTGAAAGAGATCTGTTAATGCAAAAACCTCTTGAAACTGCATTGTAGTATTTGCAAAGACTATGTAAACAGGAAAATTTTCCTAAGTACTTGAAAGAAACACATATTGGAAAGAAGGCGCTTCAAAAGAATTATTTCAAGGAAGGTGTGCCACACGAAATCGTTCATGTTAGGCCAAGTTCATGTTGTTTCTCTATGAACACACATGGAGTGATTCTTTAGGTCATTTAAGAGCACAGTGGACATTCTCCTGGCATTGTGGACACAGTCTAAGATATTAGAGAAAGATTGAATTAAAATGCGGCTCTGGTTTGATTTTTATTTTGAAGAGTTAAAAATAGAAACTTTTAGAATATTTCTGTAGAAGAAATGTTAAGTCTTATTGTGTGTATTGGTCTAAGGGAATCTACTCTGTACCAAGAAGAATACCCTTTTTGCTGTATAAATGGATTCAGAATTACCTTAGACAGAAGAATAAAACTGTCTGGCAGGGTTTGCGAGACTTCATCCGAATGGAGGAGATTGCCTACCTTTCTTCTTCAGAAATGCTGGTCAGTTCAGAAGGCTGCCTTTGTCACTAGGCGCCAACTGCTACACCACCAAATAGTCCAGGAATTCCAAAATAAAGTAGTAACTCTAAACAAAGTAACAATCTCTAACTGACTACTTAGTTCTACAAATGAATTATTAGAACACAAATGTATATTAAAATATGAAAAACACATAGTCAAGGACAGAACGATATTATATTTCTAGATATATTACTTATTTGAGTTTTCAACTAATTTTATTTTTATAGATAACTATTCCATAATTATGATCTTTATCAAGATTGCAATGGAAGGGGAAAGAGGAATTATTTTTTTCCAAAACAATGAGTTCTGTTCAGCATGATAATAAATCAGACAACGGATTTTGGTTTTACATGGCATAAATGAAGTAGTCGCCACTGCTTAACTGTGAACAGGAAAACATTTTATATGAGAAAACCTGTGCTATCTATATTTCTACAATGATACAAATAAGAGACTCCTATATACTGTACAATAGCAAATGCTGCTGTCATTGTTTCAGCATGTCTGCCTAGGAGCTTAAATTTACTAGGAAAAAGTATGAATTTCCCTATGGTGGTAGAAACAAATGAATCATATTACTTATAAATGGAATTACCAAACATTAAAATCCAATACATATTTTGCCATTCATTTTAAGAATATCATAATAGCAATGAGAGAATATCATATCTACTTCAAAATACAGTTGTAATAAAAGGGAAGAGGCATGGAATTTAGATAGCAATAGGATGTCACACCAAATTTAATGTACCAAAAATGAGTTCCAGGGCTTTGACATATGATATATTTTGTCTTACATTGAGACTGTTGGGACTCAGCATTGCTTTCTGCATGGTACTCTGAGAAGCTTTTAGGATTATTTTAGCTTCTCCAAATTTGCTCATACCCACCCACCGAGTTAGTGAGGAATGACTGGAGTGACTCTGATGAAGCACACCTCACACTTCCCAGGCCCGTTTAGGGGTTTTTACGTTTCTGTACTAAACTAAGATGCTCCCTGGTATTTCTCAATTACACTGTGAATAACTTTCAATTCTGACCGGTAGGCTATAAATTTACTAGTGATGGCTAGAGGGAGAATGGTCTAAAACTCAGAGGCATTTAGAGATTTACTTGGGCTGAAAGGAGCCTTAAAATGTTCTCACTGCCAGCCCAAGGGGTCCAAGAAAGTAGAGCAGGAGATACAAGACTTGAAGAGATAATTTATTCAGTAGGGTAATTACTGAACCCCTGCTGACACCTCTTCCACGAAGCATTCCCAACCCATCTCCCTTCCTGCCCTGTATGCCAGGATGAATGGAACTCTCTCTGCTGCAGTAGCACTTTGCAAAGCTTCAGACACTTATTTTTCCAATTTCATACTTGCAGATATTCTTGTTTTAACAGATTATGAGTATTGAAACTATGTTTTTACCTTTTGCTTATTTTTACAACTTCACATCTATATCAGTAATAAGTAAGATTTTTATTTTGCTTTATTAACTTAAAATTAATTTCAGAAGGCATTATGAAAAAACGGGGGATTTACTGGACTACAAATGAATTTTAAAGCAGGTAGGCTATTGGAGAACCAAGCATGATTTAATTAAAAAATAATTAGGGAGGAGTATGTGTGCATGTGTGTATTCTAAGTTATCTTACCACAAAAATCTTCCGAAATGCTGTGTGTGTATGTGTGTGTGTATAGTCTGCCAATCTATATGAAGATAGGTTCTTTAGAAAACAACAACAACAACAAAGCAAGTGAGGAGTCAATACCAAGGGTTTAAGTAGAAAGACCATGTTTTGAGAATAAGGGCAATAAATGTACAAGTATACTTGGCATACAGTGGATGAATGGATGGATTGTGATAAGAGTTGTGTTAGCTCCCAATAAAATGATTTTTAAAAAGAAAGTAATATAGAGATTTTGTCAACTATTACACCACATCAAGTCAACCAAACTTTGGAATATATATATATATATATATATATATATATATATATATTCCCTAGATTGCTTTTCACTTAAGCTGCATTAGAAGTTCTCTGTTTTAATTCAATTCTCAATACCCAGCAAAGGGATATAAAGTGTCACATGATAAACATTTATATTATTATTCAACACTGCTATTTACAGAACTGAAAGCAAAATCTCCTCTTTTCAACTGCACTTCTATTACTTTAAGTCTGGAATATAAATTTAAAACTCAGTGTCAGAGTCAGAGCCAGATTATCAGAGATACTTTGAGCCTAGATTATGTTGATTCCATAACCAGAGTAAGCAATAAGATTATCTTTTGACTACTACAAAGCTGAGGAATTCCAGACAAATAAATTTAGGTCAAATTTGCTAGCACATAACTGGGGGGAAAAACTATACATACTTTTTTCTCTCTTTAAACACATCTTATTGTGCAGAGCAATTTTAGCGTGAGAGGGGGAAAAAGATGGTACAAACCATAAAAATCTATATGTCTCCTTAAGCCTATATAGTGTTTCTATTTTTAAAACATTCCATTGGCATGGCATATTAGGTACGATAGATGATCAACTGTGAAATATTATTTTAACAAATGTCCAGGAAAACTCACAAAGTTTGACTGCCACAGATTCACTTCTGACTCATGGAGACCCTGCAGAACCTCACTAAAATGTTTGTTAGAAAGAAAAGCTGAAATGGAAGGGATTGAGAGGAGGAACAGGTTACCCTCCTGTTAGTCAAAATGTTAGGAATGTAGAATAATTTGAGATTTATTTTTTAATAAATTCAAAATATCTTCTCCCTTGCAGTGAAAGTTCCTTTTAAGCTCAATCAGTGGGATGCTCTCCCTTAGGAAAGTGTTTGACAAGGTCATTAATGTAAGCAATTAGGAAGCATCCCCCAGTCACAGACTTCTGGAGAATCCTGGTACAGAAACACCCTCATGAACAGGCATTGAAACTCCCAAATGTAGATTCAGAAGTCTTCAGTGGATGATGTCTAATGAGCTCTGGGAAAATGTTAGAATGCATAGTATCCTATAATTATTGCAAATTTTGCATTTGTCACATAGTTCAGATTATCAACCATGTACCATAATTGCAAAATCTACTAATCCCTTCTTGTGATCATTGAAAGACCTGTTTTATTGTCACAGATTTTAAAGTATATAACTTGCTTGATTTTCACTGAATCTTTAAAGCAGTTTGGAAGTAGCAAACTGCACTATTTTCTTTTGTCTCATGTCAGAATAGCTTGGTATCCCTTTATCTCAAACAGTGACTAGTGATCTTGGATCTTGTTTTAGGGCAATAGAATAAGAAGCCTGACATTACAAATGAGAGAAGAATTATTTAATATACTAACAAGGCCCCCCAAAATAAATAATATTATTTTAAATTAATATTGACAACAATACATTCTAATAGCTTTTTATATAAAATAGAAATAACTGTAAATTTTTCGTATCCATTTGGTGAAATATATTTCCCCACATTTGAATCTGTGCTGTCCTTGGGGCTGCTTTGACAAGCAAAAAATATCTCCTGAGACATTATGAGAATACCAAACCTAAAACTGTACAGCTTTTGCTCTTCTCACAAAATGTTATTTTTAAGTATGATATAAATGCAATTTAGTCACCTGTGTAATGAGATGCCCCATGGAAAGAAAGACCTGGTCATCCTAACTACATCGAATTTCCCACCTGAGGATCCATATAATTTTACAGAAAACAGACACAAAACATTCCAGGAGAAATATGCCCAAAGCCCCAACTCATGGAATTGTAAAAAAATAATAATAACACTAAATATTCCAACAGTCATAGTTGTTACATCCATAAACAACAGTAAATAATTAAAACATTGCCTAACTCCATTGGTCTAGATAGCTAAATACACAAAGATAAGAATACGGGTTTACCTTCCATAGTATCTGAAAAAGTGTCTAATAATGGAGATGATCAAACTTTTATTAAATAAAGTGAGTTATGTAATAAAATTGTAAATGAGGGCTGAGCGCTGGTGGCGTAAGTGGTTGAGAGAGGGACTGCGGCCCGCAGGCTTGGTGGTTCAAATCCAGCGGCGGCTTTCAGGAGCAGCGCTGGGTAGCGCCCACGGCCACCAGAGGCAGTGATTCCAAAAAGAAAAAAATTGAAAATGTAGCTGTATATTGTCTATTTAAAAATTAATAAAGTATCCAACCAAAGCGTTTTACTAGAAAACATCTTACTTACTAGAAAAGATCTCTTACAAAAGGAGGTGTATGATAAAGCAAATGAAGGACGACATCAGCGATGTGCAAGTCAGGACATCTGTTAGCAGATGAAGAGATTGAACCCTTTGGAGGTAAGGTCAGATATTTGACAGTTGTGAGAAGTATGACTCATAAAAAGTTCAAAGTGAGTGCTGATACAAGTAAAACTTTTTTTAGAACCCCGTGAGAAGCATCAGAACAATAGAAAGCATTCAGCATTCACCCCGAGACCCAGGGTGGACAAAGTGAGAATTAGTCACAAGTTTCTTTTCGGCTGTCTCCCTTCACACTCCAGCTGTTACTTTTCTAAATTCGATGTCGGGCCGGCCCCTCCTTATTTAAAAAGTCTCTTCTGACACCACCTGCTGAAGTAAAATTGCATTCCCCCATCTGGTGGTCTGGTTCCAGTATCTCATTCCATTAAGTCATTTTGATAAAATATGCATTTGCCACAGCGTAGTTTCTCAATTCTAATTCATTAGATAAAAAGTCATTTTAAAAAACATCATTTATAAAGATCATTTTACAAGAGATATTAATCAAATTTGATAAATTATGCTAGGAAACATTTAATTGAAAGCTCTTCATTGGGCATAATACTTCCACGCCTTCATCAACACACTTCGGATTGGCATACGGTGTAGAGATTATGTTAGGCTTCTCAGATGGGAAACCTCTCCATGGATTAGACACTTTTTCAGATACTATAGAAGAAGTTAAACCCATATTCTTTTTTGTTTGTTTGTTTGTTTTGGGGGGGCATCACTGCTCTCCGGTGGTGGGAGTAGGAGGCCCAGTCCCACTGCTGGAATTGAACCTCCGTCCCAGTGGGCCGCAGTCCCGCGCACAACCACTACGCCACCGGGGCTCGGCACCCCATATTCTTATCTCTTTGGATTTAGCTATCAAGATCACTGGAGTTGGGCACTGTTTTAATAATTTACAGATGTAAATGGATATAACTACTATGATTGTTGGAATATTTAAAGTGTTATGAAACCTCAGTTCTTGGCTTCTCATGTGAAAGTGTTCACGCCAAAGCCTGGTTTGTGATCCAAGTGTTATTTTACAAAGGACAGAAGTTTCAGGTTTCACAGCCGCTGAACAGGGCAACCTGTGGGGACTGCATCCTCACCTGTGGCGGCCTGGCCTGGGCTCAGGGACCACAGGACAGCTGAGCAGGACAGGTGAGGAAGAAGAAAAAAAGGGGCAGATGGTCTCTGGTTCCTGGTATTTGGGGCCTTCGGCTGGGAGGCATGGGCCTTACCCTAATGGTTGAATTAGGCCCATCAGGGCCTAGTTTGGGCCAGCCAGGTGTATTGCCTGCCTGGCGCTAGCTTGAATGGGTGCATGCCCAGTGACCTTTATGTCTTGCAGAGGCTCCCCTGGTTCTCTTTCAGCCTCCTGTAGTGGAGCCTCCAGGCATGGAGAGTGGCAAGCCCCCCCTCACCCCCCCACCCCAGTCCCTGATTCTCAATATCTAACCATTTTAAGGTATGTATGCAGGTCAAACATTTCCTAAAGGTTTTACAATGCTTTAATTATTTCAGCATTTAGTATACTTGTGGTAAACAACCTTATGCTTATAGATTAATTCCTATCCAATAGGAAGACACACTGTTTCATAAATTAAGTCAACTTACACATGCAATGACAAAATTATCGAGACTTATCATTGCAAATATTATCCATGTAGTTTATTATTTTTATTTTAAGATGTGTAGACTATTAAATATCATAAAATTTAAATTAAATCTGAGTACATAAGAATTTAATTTGTGCTTAATTAGCTATGAATTGCTCTTATCAAATTTTAATATTTTTTCATACATAGACTATGTACTCCTTGAAGTAATAATTCTTTATCATTAATTTCTGTGACTTTATTTTCTACACTGAACTATGTACGGTACTTATGATGTTATTTTGCAACAGGAAAGATTGAATTTAGAAAAGCTAGAGAGATAACCATACTTTATCCAAATGGCTGTTCTTTGTGTGGTAGCTGAATATCAACCCTGATTTTTGGTGTATTGAATTAATGGATTATAGAAGTGTAAAAGAAAGATTTGAAGTAATGGTCAAAATTTTTTTAAGGAAGAAAATGAAAGGGGGAAGAAGCAACAATGGGAGAAAATTAAAAGACAGTAACTGTTAAGTTTATACTTATAGAAGAGAAATTTAAAAGAAAGTTTTATTTTTAAGTGTTACTTTGTTTTCCTATGAATTGGTAACATGGTGAGTATATTTTTATTTAAGACATTCATCAAAGAGCAATAGTCTTCTTTTAGTCAAAATTTAAAGAAATTTTCCTAAGTATTCCTTGATTGATTGACTTTTCAAATTTAGAGGTATATCTTTAGTAATATATATTTTAGTTGAAGCAGAAAAACTAATTTTTTTTGTTGTTTGGTTTTGTTTTTGCTATGCAAAAAAAAGTTATTAATCAAGAACACAAATTTAAATTAAACTACTATAGTTGATCAATTAAATCACATCAACCCAATGGAAAAAATATCAACCAAAGCTAAGGAAATTAAATTCAATACAGAAATGACATTAATTTCAGCATCTTTGAAGAAATAACTAGAACCCATCACATAAAGACAATGTGTCAGTACAAACACATAATTTGGATGCAAATGTATTTATTTTGAAATCTGATTTTCTCAACCAGGAATATCATATTAGTTTTTAGGTGCATTGGGGCAAAGACCATTGCCATCACTGGATATGATTTAATAACTGTAGTTATATTATAAGGTGTGATTCTTTGATGCCTGCTAGAAAAGTCTACTTCCTGGGGTGTGTTATACAATCAAACCAGACAACTCCAGCTGGCGAGGGGGCAGTTCTGAGGAACACTGTATCAGTATAGAGTTCAGAGGGAGCAATTCAATCTTAAACTAAAATAGCATTAAAATAATGCCTGGCACAGAATCCAAATAAAGAAAAGGAAATTCAAAAGGAATATAATATCTCATTTAAAATTACTAGCTCTTACAGTGTTTCAGAGCAATATGGGGCACTTCAATGATCTAGCATAGATGGGACAATAATTGGACATAGTACATATTTAACAAGTATAAACTGAGCCACCCCACAGATCTAATATGTGAATTGAATGTGTATTGATAAGTAATCTCATTGCTTTTTGTAAACCAGTTATCTTTCATTCAGATGATCTCATATTGCTTGCAAAAATAATTGACAAGTCAAGTGTTCTTAAAGTTGGAGAGAAGTAAGGCTGGAGCTATATTGGCTACAGCATCTTATAATTTATTTGTTATGGCAATAGAAAGTAGTAGGAGAGAAAGATACCAACCCACTGGAAGCAAGAAACTCCAAAGAAAAATCCTGTAACGACTCCCATTTCTGACTCTATTGTAATCATTACATTTATGAAGCAAACTCCGTGGACTACTTTATCTGTGTTGGGAGTACATTCAGTTTTACAGCAGCTCTTTGCAATGTTTTTTCCTTTGAGTTATAATTGTTATCTTCCCCAATCAGTATTTTTGGTGATGCCACAGCAATGCCATTTATTTTGGATATTGTCTGGTGCATTCCTTTGAGAAGCACCTGTTTTTTCACATTGGTTCAGAGCCTTCTTAAAATTATTCTTAATTTCATGTCTGTAAACAAATCTTATGGTTTCAGTAACCAGTTTGAGCAAAACAACAAAAACAGAGAGTCAGAAGAAGTGCATACAGTTTTGGCATGCAGGCAGAAGCAGGTAATAAAATAGGAAAAGGTACAAAAGTGATCCATGCCAGTGTCAGTGCAAGGGACATGAAGGGAACATAGGTGACCTTCTCATTTAAAAGGGAGAATCATTCTCCAGGGTGACCTGGCTCCAACCCCCAATCCCAACAACCCATGGCAAAGAAGAGGGAAGCAGGGATCCAGAGCCTGCTCTCAGAATGACTTGACAAAGATCCCACATGGCCACGCCCTACAACCAGCTTATTAAAATGATGGGTAAAATGTGGTACATTTGTTGCATCTAGTTGTGTGTATATTTCAAAAAAATTCAGGAGATACGCCTTGAGAAAAACATTGAAAATTCTATATAAAAAGAGATTCTTATTATAGGCTATCACTTAAAAATAGGCTGTCGTCATTTGTGGTGGGTAAAAAGTAAATGATCTATAGTGGGCAAGTGGTTCAAAATAATCTATGTTATGATGAAGCATAAAGGAACACTGAATGCTAATATAACATTGTTTTAGAAAATACTGACCTTACTGAACAAGAAAGTGTTTGATGGGCCAATGAACATAGACCCAAAGCTAGAGTGAGACACTTAGTAATTTGCTTCAAGATAAAATAAATATACTTCTTTTTTAATAAGTATACTTCTTTAGACAAAGAGTTGAACACCATTTCTTATGCAATTAAAGCTAATTTGAAAGCATGCACTCTTAGGTAAATTGTCTATGGCTACCTTTGAGCTACAATGCAGAGTTAAAAGGTTAAAGCAGATCTTTTGAGGCGTGTAAAGTAGAAATTTTACCCACACTTTTTAAAAAAAAATCATTTTATTGGGAGCTTCTGAAACTCTTCTCACAGCTCATGCATACATCCAATGCATCAAGCATATTTGTACATTTGTTGCTATCATCATTTTCAAAAGAATTTCTTTCTACTTTAGCCTTATCCTGTCCAATGTCTTCCTCCACCAAACTTTTGTGTTGTCCATCCCCTAGGGAGGGGGCTACATGTGGATCATTATGATCAGTTCCCCCCTTCTCCCCTACTATCTCCTTACTCACCTTGTATCGCAACTCTCAATATTGTTCCCGAGTAATTTATTTGTCCTGGATTACCTGTGTTTCCAGCTCTTATCTGTACTTATAGTGTACATCCTGTGTTCTAACTCGATTTGTAAGGTAGAATTGGTATCATGATAGTGGGTGGGGGGAGGAAGCATTAAAGAACTGGAGGAAAGTTTTATGTTTCATAAGTGCTGTACTGCAACCTGACTGACTCATTTCATCCCGAACACCCTTCCATAAGGGGATGTTCGGTTGCCTGCAGATGAGACTCTGCACTTCTCCTCAATCACAATGATAAGATTTTTTTGTTCTTTGATGTCTGAAGCCTGATCCTGTCAACATCTCGTGTTCATACAGGCTGGTATGCTTCTTCCATGTGGGCTTTGTTGCTTCACAGCTAGATGGCTGCTTGTTGATATTAAAGCTTTTAAGACTCCAGAGGTTATATCTTTTGATAGCCAGGCACCATCATCTTCCTTTACCACTTTTTTATGCACACATTTATCTTCAGCAATCACGTTGGGAAGGTGAGTTTAATAGAACAAGGTGTTCTTGCCTTGAGGGAGTATGAAGTAGAGACCCAGTGTCCCTCTGCTACCTTAATATTAAACCTATAAATATATGCACATAGATCTATTTCCCCATCTTCATGTAGAAATATATTTACATATATACTTGCTTATATTTAGACTTCTACAAGTGTGCTTCGCCTCCTATTTCTTTCATCTATTTCCTTTTACTTTCTTCTTGTTCTCTTGTCATGTTCAGCCTTCATTTGGGTTTCAGTAATTTCTGTCAGTTATTTTTGCCTTTGGTCAAGCCCTACCAGGCCTCCTACACTCCTCACCATGAAAGTTGGATCACTTGTTGTTCCCTTGTGCCTGGAATTGTTAAAACTCACTTCCTTTACCCCAATTCCCCCTCTTTCACATCCACCCACACACACCAGAGATATCAGCCCTGCTGTTTTCTCCTCCAGATTGTTTATGCTGCATATTTTATTTAGAAAGGCCTGCAGAAATAATAATATGTGCAAAAAAAACAAGACAGAGTAAAGCAAAGCAAAAAACAAAACAGTAACAACCAAAGACCAAAAAAAAAAAAAGTCTATAAGTAGTTCATGGTCAGTTTGTTGACCTTTAGGAACGTTTTTCTGGTTGAATCTGAGAGGGTGCCATGCCTTGGCTACAAATTCTATTTTTAGTATTCCCTGTGGACTTCGTTGCTTGGTTCCCTGTGTTGTTCTGTTACACACCCTTAGTGTTTTGCTTCAGTCTGGTGGGATCAGATCGAGCGCAATTCCCACATGGTTTCCATTGTTGTCCCGCATAGCCTTATGGGATAATGAGGGACAGTGTGTCTCCTAGTGGGGCCAGGCCCACTATCCTTTCTCTGCTTTGACTGCTCTGAACCAGTATATTGTCCTCATGGCTTGGAGGGCCAGGATGTGTTCCACTCTATCTTTCTCTCTCTTCATTTGCTCCTGTGTGCTCTGCTCAGACATGTCCCTCTCCCTGAACTGTAGCTTCAGTGCTGTCCTCTGAAGTGAATTCTTCTGTGCAGAGGGGGGCTGTGCATGTTGTTGGACTTGGGTCCAGCCCTTCAGATCTCTCTATTGGTTCCCTGCTTTTTGCCAGTTTGCTGCATTCATGTCGTGGAGCACGGTTTACCCACACTTTTACAAAGTTGAGCCCTAATTTAGACAATTAAAATAGACCAAATATATTCAAGTTTGAATTGAAACACCCACTACTATCTCAAAGTAAAATCGATAGGGTATGACCAGAAATGGAAGCATGTATTTGTTTCTAGTAAACTGTAGTCTAAGTAATAATTTTCTATACATAATTCATCCAATGATCTTTTATACTTTTAATGATATGTTTTAAAAATTAGAAAATAGGGGCTGAGCCCTGGTGACTTAAGTGGTTGATTGCGGAACTGCGGACCACGGGCTTGGCGGTTCAAATACAGCGGCGGCTCTCAGGAGGAGCACTGGGTAGCACCCAAGATCACCAGAGGCAGTGGTGCCTACCCCCCCAAAAAAAAGAAAATAGAAATTAATTTTAATCATATTCATTGATCTCATCAGATCAGTTGCAGAGAAAACTAAATCAATTTATTTTTGTGGTATTAATGTGCTACTTATCATTTCAGATATTCATGTGTAAAAAGCTAAAATATTTATGTTGATGAAATATATGAATGAAGTAAATGAAACGTTTGGGAAAAGAGTTGCAAAAATCCAAAGCAAAACTGCAGCAGTAACAACAAAATGATCTTGTGCTTGGACCACTGCTATGCTACCCATTCAATAGGATCCCTGTTAAAGGGTCTGAAAGGGCAGTCAGAGGAAATGGAATAGATAGTTTTTTTTTTCCCCCCCTCTGGCAGCGTTAACATTTCAAATTGTGTACCTTAGAAGGTATTGGAGGATATGCATAAAGGTAATCCTTCACTCAACTAAGTTAGAAATAATAGAGTTTCATTGAGGCCTACACACTTTTAAATGTCAGCTTAAAAGTAGGAAAAATATATAGAGTTGTAATTATCAAGTTTTATGCAAACACTTCAACTCCCAAAGGATGAAAGGCTATATCTATGATAATCAATTCCAATTATTATATTATTAGACTTGATTTTGCAGTCTGAATGATAATGAGATGCATTGTTCCAGAAAGAGCGTATATTTTAATAGAGTCAAGTGTATTTAATTAAGTTATAAATATTTAAATGCATTTGTAATTTTTTATCTGTATGGTTACATAGGTTGGGAACTTGTGTAAAAATAATGTAAAACTAATCATTAATTAAAATGATTCAGCTAGGAATACTAATGTTTTTCTTAGCTAATTAAGTTTTGGTTAGGAAATTCTGGCCTTAAGGAGGAAGAGTTTTGACAAACTTTTCAACTACCAGAAAGAAGGGGGAACTTGGAGGGAGTTTAGCAGGGAAGGAGCAAGAGTAACGACCTGAGAACACGTGAGGGCATTTTGAATTTTGAATTAAATGGATTGAAAATCTGGAAAGCCCGAGAGTTTCTGAGGAATGACATCTGCTCTTTCCTTCTTTCCTAAAGCAGTAGCAAACAATGCCCATCCAACCAATGGACCCCTGTGCTGCATAAACAGCAGAATGATGCTACTTCAGGGAAGTGAACTACATTGTGCTGGAGAGAACCTGTGGGGCAAGTGGAGTGGAGCGTTACCTATGTCAGGATGGCCAAGGGCCAGCCCTTGTTCTGACAAAGCGAGTCAGTAATCAGCAAAAACAGATGATAAATATCCAATTATTCTTATGTCCTGTCTGCTAGATCTACCTTCAAATATCTTCTGCTTTCTTGAATGAAACCTACCTTACTTATTGAAAACATGAATTAAGATATGTTTAAGAACATTGAATAAAATCAAAAGGTCATTTTAGAAAACCTCAGAAAGTTCATTCTTGCAGAAATAGTAGTATGAAAGAAAATGTTGTGTGATTACAAAATGGCCACTCTGAAATATAAACACATTCCGAAAGCACAGGCCTCGTGTGTTCAAAATCCATCTCATTAGGAGACGCACATGACCTAAACTGGATTACTCAATTAGAAAGGTGAGCACGAAGTCACTTGTGCTTACTGACTAGCCCTCAGTGAGCAGTTTCAATTTGGTTTTGTTTTCTACCATCTGGATATTCTGCTTTTCAATGGGACTGGGATCTGTCTCTGTCTTCATTCGACATCATTCTGCTAGAATCAGAGTCTCTGCAAACCTGGATTTTTTGACAGGGATAAAGTAGGAAGGAAGGAAGGAAAAGTTACAAGTTTACTTGTGTTTATTAACCAAAGTGTAGTGAAAAAATATGTGGAACTCATCACCAAAGATTATTAAGAAAGCACAAAAAGGCAGTGCTTACTGGGTAATTTGTTCTTGCATATAAATGTTTTCACACCCCATATTCCTTTGAGTTCAAATCATAATACTATCTGCTTCAATTGATGAAAGTCAGATTATAAAGGGGAAGAGACGCTCCTAGAGAATTCTAGTAGAACAACAAAACTATTGGAGACACTCAGCAGAGGAGCACTGGATTGTTTTAAGTAAGAAGCGCTGTTTACTTTTCTAGTCCAAGTTCTAAAGACAAAATGAAACCTTTAAGTACATTTGCATGCATTAGTACCAGAAGGGGTTTTAGAGAAAATGAAAAAAAAAAGCAATAGGTACTCTCATATTTAATCATACTTAACTTGGGCTCTATCTCCAAAAATTTCAAATAGAATAGCAGGTGCTAATTACATCAGGAAAATTATTTGTAAAGAAAATAAATAGCCTTTGGCCAATGAGCTGTTCACTGAAATGAGTTCATCTGATTCTATCTCGGTTAATTATATTGCTTGACATTTCAACCTATAAAATTCCCTCTGTTTCTTATTAAAATGCCTTGTGTACTTTTCTATCTACTGACACTTAGATCCTGGTTTCCTTCTTCCTCCCAGACTAGATATTAGGACAATCAACACTTTATTTTTCCCAAGACTCCTATTCAAAGATACGCACAGTGTTCCAAAAACACATGCCTCATTTACCAGGTGAGAGGACCCTGCAGAGCATCACAACCCTGAAGGCACAGATACACTGCACTGAGTGTGGAGGCCCAGTTAATGCAAATGATTCTGGGGCGCTTTGTGTTCCTTTAGGTTTTCACTGCTGGAGAAAGCAGATCTGAACTCAACAGTACATCCAAACGACAAGCCAAAACCATGCTAGTAATCACATCTAGACTAAAAGACTGCTAGGGATAGTTTATAGAGGAAATAATGACTATGAAATTTGAATTAACCAAAGCAATATATGAGAAAATCACAAGTTGCAGAATGAATGTTTGGGGAGCATGACAGACTTTTACAGGAGCATGAGAAACAAAGTGACAGCGTACAATAACTCACGAAATCTGTTATTTTCAACTGTTTTCCAGATCACAAACATCTTCCTCCCAAAGACCAGGTCCAGCTGGTTCACCGACATGCCTACAAGAACACTCATGACTCCAAGGTGACCTCAGCTGGTGGCCCCAACACTGGACTGGGCTTTGAACTCAGGCCAAAAGAAGTGTGTCCATCGCTAACACATTAGACTAAGAATCCCAGACACTTTTGCTACAAACTCCACTTGGAGTCTCCAGACATTATCTTGTCTCAAAATTGCACATGCACTCACTGAAAGGAGCAAGAAGGAAAGATCTCATACCACCTAGGAGCAGACCACACTTTCCAAACCAGGAAACTTGCCCAAGAAAAATGACAAATTTTTGACTAAGATAGAAACTTTTGCAAACCCTAGAGACCATGTTAACTTTGGCAAGTCTCCACTGTGGGTCCTTATGCAGGCATTGTGGCCCAATGATAGGTCTCCCTTGAAAGTGTCTCTCATAAGTTTCTATTCGTTACTAAAATGCCTTCATGAAATTTTCACTTTTTGTTCATGTTCATCTACAAAAACTAGAGTGATAAATAGTTCCTTAAAAATATTCATACACAAATGCAACCTTTTGCATACATTGGGTATAGAGAAGGCAAGGGAAGGCTAAATAGAATTATATAAAACAAAATCACTGCCATCAAATCAATGCTATATGACAGGATAGATTGGGCTGTGTGGGGTTTTGAGGCTGGAACTCTTTATGGAAGTGAAAAGCCCCATCCTTCTTTTGTTGAGCAACTGGTGACTTTGAACTGTTGACCTTGAGGTGAGCAGCCCAACAGGGAATAATTGCACAACCAGGGATTTTGAAATGAAATTAGTAAGACATAGTTATTTTTCCTATGCTATTCAATAATTTAAAATATGTAATCAGAACTTAACCTCATCAATAAATTCTATATCATCATATATCCAACTTTAAAATTGGAGAAATAGAGGCAGAGAGTGATTTAATTTTTATTATCATTACCCCTGAAATGACTATTGTTGGTCACAAACTCCCCATAGCCCCTGCCATGCAATTTAGCATCCTTTCCAGAGATATGTGTACTATCCGAGACTGTCTTACTTGGGGAAACAATATCAGGACACTAATTATTTTATATATATATATTATATCATATACATGTTTATATAATATATTATATTATAATATAATATATATAAATATCATATATATAATGTCAATTTATAAAGCAGTACCAATGGCTCAGTGCAGCTCACTTCCATGAGACAACTAATATACTGCAATCCATCAAGTCTTGAGGGCCATCAGGTAATAACTGAAGAGTAATACAGGCTATCTGGCCACAGGCAACAAATAGTAATGCAGGTTACCAACCATCAGCCAGTTGACAGAACCAGAGAGTCCCCAGCTCAGGAGATGCATATTTGAGTATCATGGCAAAGGAGGATTTGAAGGAATCTCAAGTTAGAGACACAGTGTGTGAGCTAGGTGTCCCACAGATAGTGTAGTGTGCAATTGGTAGCAAAGTACAAGCAAGGCAACCGCACACTGGTTCAATGATCAAAGAGCAAGAGACAACTAGGACAAGGCATGCCAAGCCATTTATCTCTCCACTCTTCAGTTAATCCCACATGCCCTCATTGGCCACATTGGCACAATAAACCTTCCTATCACAATTACCCCAAACTTCCCTTTCCATCCTACAAACTATGTGGATTTACAAAAGAGCTTCTACTCTGTGAATTCTTTCAGTGTTGAGAAAAACACAACCAAAGTAAATCATCTCAGAAATCTAACAGAAGGATATTTTAATGTTTGGTTACTAAAGTAATTACTATATTTAAAGAAAGATGCAAAGTACTAACAGCATGGAGTGATTACCAGTGTATTAAAAATTATCCTTTAACACATATGTTACAAAATGCATTGTTGAACTTGAAAACGGCATTTGCAATTACTCCAAAGAAAAAGAAATGCTTAGATTTAAAGTTACCAAAGTGTTAATAGGCTCTACATACTGAATGTTACAAATGCTTTTCGGGAAAATTAGAAGTATCTCAGAAAATTGTGAAGTACAAATTGAAAAGTCTCTGCAATTTAAAAGGCCAATTCTGTCTTCATTGGACTAAAGGTTTACTGTAATTCTCATTGAAATTACAGACTAATTGATTGTGGACAGAGACATACTTATTTTAAAAAAATAATTGGAAAGTCAAAGGACCCAAAATATCTGGACAGAGCATGAAATGGAAAAATAAAGTCGAAGAAATCGCTTTCATCAAGAATGAGTACTTTGAGTCCAGTAGCTGTTCTCTCAAAGAATAAGCTCACAGTCATCAGGTCTATTCTGACACAGGGAGACCCCATGGGACAGGGTAGACATGAGCCTGAGGGGTTCTGACTCTCTCATTCTTCACAGAAGTAGTGAGCCTCAACTTTCTCCCATGGGGAGGCTGCTAGCCTGGGGTTAGCTGCACGATGCATAACCACTAACAGCAGAAGAAAAAAGGAGCAAACCATTTTCTTAAAGATTCCATTCTGGAAACCCCCATAGGGAAGATATATATTCTGTCCTATCAGGTTGCTAAGACTTTGAATGGACTCTATGACACACAACAGCAATGACAGCAACAATATAAATGTTTAGCTTTCAGGATAGTGTGGTATTGAAGAAGCTGAAAATGCAGAAATTGATGAACATGTAATTGCAAAATCAATTCTGTGGAAGAAATGTGGCCCTTACATAAACATACATACACATGAAGCAATTAGACATCTGTTAGCAAAGAATGAACCTTCCCATAGGTTTTCTATTTTATACAAAAAATTATAAAAATAAGGGGCTGAGCCCCGGTGGTATCAGTGGTTGTGTGCGGGACTGTGTCCTAGAGGGATGGTGGTTCATATCCAGCAGCAGCTCTCCAGAAGCAAGACTGGTCCTCCTACTCCCACCAGGGCCAATGATGCCCACATATAATGTAGAACAATAAAGAACTCCAAAATAATTTGGTTATTTGGAAGTGTGTTAGTCTGGATAGATTAGAGAAACAAATTCATACACATGTATATATTCATAAACATGTATATATATGCACATATATGACAGGTTCATATACAAGAAGAATTGAGTATTGAGAAAGCATCCCAACCCAATCCTATCGAAACCCACAAGTCTGATATTAGCCCATAAGTCAGATACCAGTCTATAAAGTCTTCTTCAGATTCACAAGGCACATGCAATGACACCTAAACAATCAACAGTCAGTGAGTGCAGAGTCGTGTGTATCCTGTAGTGGTAGGAGCATCTCTACACTGACAGGGTCCTCTCTGTCTCTTCTCAAGCATCTTAGCACTGGCAGGAATCTCTATGTGGCTTTTCTAGCTTCAGAGGTCTGGTTCCATCAGGGTAAGCCCATGTGGCTTCTCCTCCTTCTCCTCCAGTCTCCAAGACTCGGGGTCTATCGGCATGCTGCCATCTTGTCTTGTCAGTAGAGTATCTCTCAGGGACTAAGTTGTATGTCTCTCACCTCCACTGGTGAAATATCATGACATTTCCCAGAATTCTCAGAGAAAGCCTTGCCCACACAGAATTCTCAATGGCTATATCCAGATTGATAGACTAGACTCCACCCCTACACTGCCAATCATGAAATTGATACCAAAGTACATGACTGCACAGCACATGACCATATAATGCATTGAACTGTATCCTTGCTGAATCCATTGTAGGTCTTTCTTAGTCTTATAAATGTGAATGCAACCTTATTTAGGATAAGGGTATCCCTTTTATGCTAATGAGGAGTATCAGTGTCTGATGTATTTTAAAACAATCACCTAATAAAAATGAAATGAGCTCATCAGACACAAACAATATAGAAGCCGTGTAAGGATGCCCAAGGAATGCCAAGAAATCTGGTATATGTATTTTCCCTACAGAAGTAAAATCCACAGAGAAAGCCTTTCCTTTAAGTTGAACTTCTACCTGTCCTTCTGATATTAGCTAAAAATTGACTGCTTGAACCAATCCAGAGCTACCTTGGAAAATGAACAAAAACTCAGAGTCTTGAAAGCCTAGGTCTATTATACACATGTGGTGTCAGCCTGAATCATTCATGACTGGAAAACAAGGTACAATAACAAGCTTCCTAAACTGTGGGAAATCAAATCATTTGTTAAGGCATCCCACTTGTGGAATTTGTGTGATAATAGTAATAAAAAATTGATAATGAGGACAAGAGAAAGTTTAATAAGGAGAACAATTAAAAAATTTTAAATACCAAAATGCATATACCTGCCATAGTGCTGAGCTGACATTGTTTGTAGAAAAGACATATCATGAATAGAGATAAGCAAGCATTTATGCATTGTAAGTCTAAAACTGCACACTCTGGCCTCACCAAGTTATTTGATTGGTAAACACTAGTTAGTACTTAATAAAATTTCCAACTGCCATTTCAAATCCTCTGCTGTCAAGACAATTTTCAGTCATGGCATTGGGTTGAAGGGAAACAGTATTAACAACCTGTGATTTGCAGATAACAGCCTTGTTCTCTGAAAATGAAGAGAACTTGAAGCACTTACTGGTGCTTCATAGATACTCCCTACAGGATGTCAGAGGTTGTATATTGTTAGACACGCAAAATGCCTCACCTTTGTTCATTGGAGTGATGGGTTGTTTATTTGTTACATTTAACAGTCATCTACTGTATTACTAAATTCTTTGTATTATTACCAAATCAGTGATAAATAAAAGTTATACACATTTTTATTCTTTTTAGTATATGTGCTGCCAAAGGGAGCACATGATTTTTTATAATCATTTTATTGAGGTCTCACACTACTCTTAGTGCAATCCATACATCCATCCATTGCATGCCAAGCACATATGCACTTTGTTGCCATCATCATTCTCAATACACTTTCTCTCCATTAAGTCCCTGAAAAAGTTATACACTTTTAAGAGAAAAGAATGTCCATAAATGCTAACCCAACAAGAGAGAGAATTTAGAATAATTATGCAAGCATTCTAATGAAGCCATGACAACTCCTCAGTGAGGTAAAGGAATAAATGGAAGCAATTTATCAGTAAAGTATCAGAAAACATAAAAAGATATAGATTTAAATTTCAAACTAAAACTTCTAGAAAGATGGCAACTGAGTAATACCTACCAGTGGGACTCTGCAGAAATCAGCCCAGGAGAAGAGGGAAATTTAACACGAATGCATTGCAGAATAAGCATCATAAATACTGGAGAAAGACATATCAAGCAAACAACAATTCAAAAAAAAAATCTGGGGCTGCTATTCTAATCTTGGATAAAATTGACCTCAAAGAGCAATCGATAAAACAAACAAAAAAACACTGAGGGAAATTAATTAATGCTCGAGGTAATGGTAGACAAAGAACCACTAAGCATTTAAAACATATATTCCCTAAATGACAGACTCGCTGAATACATCAAGCAAACACTCTAAAAGGTGAAAAAAAGAAATCACAGCCTCGACAATGATAGTGGGTAACTTCAATATACTGCTCTCTGAGAAAGGTAGATTAAAGGGAAAGAAAATCAACAAGAAGATTAGAGATTTAAGCATTGCAATTAGATAATTTTACCTGATAGATATTTGCAGAGCTTTGCATCCAATCACAAAAGCTTTCACCTTCTTTCCAAGTCCACATGGCATATATTCAAAGATAGGACACATGCTAGGTGATAAGGTGAATCTACATAAATCTACATAATTTACATTGATATCATGCAGATCCCTCTCTGACTATTGTGTAACAAGGCTGGAAATCAATAAAAGGAAGCGAAAGTAAATAAATGCAAACAACTGGAGGATCAATAATTCTTTATTGCTAAAAGAGTGTGTACTGGAACAGATAAGAGATAAAATTATGAAATTTCCAGAAGTCAACACAAATGAAAACATGGCATACCATAACTTATGGGACAAAGCATAGACAGTTGTCAAAGTTCCATAGCAATACATGCATACCTAAAAAAGGAAGAGACACACATGATTGATATGCTGGCACAAAATTTGTAACAACTAGAGAAAAATCAGCAGGAAAAATCCTACTAATGGCACAAGAAAAGAAATAATAAAAATTAGAGCTGAGATTTAGGACAGGGAAATGTTGGTTCTTTGAAAAGATAAACAGAATTGACAGGCTTCTACAAACCTAACCAAAGAAAGGAGGGAACAAATTTCAAAAGCAGGAATGAGGGATGAAAGAAGGGACATTACAATAGACTCTAATAAAAAAAAAAGAATTATTACACAGTACAACAAAGGACTGTATTCTAATAAATTCAACAACTTAGAAGACATGGACAAATTATTGGAAAAACTATCCCTTCCTAAATTATTCTTGAAGGTAGTCAAGAATCTCAGCAGACATATAGTGATAGAAGAAAGAGATAAGGTTAGCAAGGTTTTATCTATTTAAAAAAAATCCTCTGCACCAGATGGCTTCACAGAATTCTACTAAGCATTCAGGGAAGATCTGACACCAATTCTACACAAACTCTTTCAGAACATAGAAAAAGACAGAAAACTCCTGAACTTCTTCTGTGAAGCTAGTATAAATCTCATACCTAAACCGGGCAAAGGTCCCACAAGAATCGAGAACTACAGTGATGCCTAAAAAGAAAAAAAAATTAAATTAAAAAAAAACTACAGACCAAAATGTCTAATGAGCATCCAATAAAACTTCCTTAACAAAATACTGTCCAATCGAATACAAAAGTACGTCAAATAAATAATTCACCATGAACAATGAGATTCATGCCAGAGACATAGGGATGTTTCAACATATGAAAGACCATTAATATAATTCGTCACATTGACATGAAAAATATGTAAGAACCCTATGAAAATATCAACAGATGCAGAAAAAGCAATATTCAATACCAATTCCTATTTAAGACACTCAAAAAGATAAGAATGAAAGGAAAATTTCTCAAGACAATGCAAGCTATATATGAAAAACTGACAGTCAATGTGGCAGCCATTGGAGAAAAGACTAACAATCCCACTGAAAAAGGGGAAAGGATAAGCATGCTCATTGTCCCCACTCTTATTTAATGTAGTACTAGAGGTTTTAGCTAACAGCATAAGGCAAAGAAAAGTTATCACCTGGGGAAGAAAAAGTGAAACTATTGCTACTTGCAGATGATTATATATACATACATACATACATATATGATTATTTGTATGGAAAATCCCAAAAGCTCCACAAGGGAGACTACTGCAAGCAAAAGAGGCAGGTGGTAGCATGGCAGTCTCCAAGGTCAATAAACAGAAGTCTATTGGACTGATATATACATCACAGAAGCCCACAGAAGAGGACATTTTAGAAAGCTGGTACCCTTCACAATAATCAAGCAAAAATTGAAATATCTAGGTGTATACCTGACTAAAATATCTACATGAGGAAAATTACAGAACACATGCACAAGAATGCACTCGAGGTGGGTCACACACATCAAAATAAAACTACAAATCATTAGGGCCATGAATGAAGGAATTGGGACAAACCTAAGAACTTTGGATGAGTGAATATATAAGCGATCAGAAACAGAAAAGGACCCAAACAAATTGACAAGTGAGATATAATGAAGATAAAACACCTGTACACATCAAAAGAATTTACCAACAGAGTAATCAGAGAGCCTGTGAACTGAGAAAATATCTTTAGTAATGACACATCAGACAAAGGCCTTATTACTAAAATCTATATACTCTGCTTGCTTCCGAAAAGAAAAAAAAATCGAATTGCCCACTGAGGAGGTGAGCAAAGAACCTGAACAAAAGTTTCACAGGGGCAGAAATCCAAACATATGAGAAAAGGTTCCTGATCATTAGCAATAAGAGAAATACAAATTAAAACATCAATGAGATACCACTGAACACCCTCAAAGACACAGCCCAACTCAGAAACTCAGAAAACAGTAAGTGTTGGAGGAGCTGTGGGAAGACTGCTGGTGGACCTGTAGACACTATGGAAACCAATTTTGCAATTTCTAAAATGGAAGTTGAGCTACCATATGACCCAGCAATCCCCCTACTTGGCCTATACCCAGAAGAGGCAAGAAACAAAGCATGGCCAGACATCTGTGTTCCAATGTTCATAGCTCCACAGTACACAATTGCAAGGAGATGGAAACAACTGAAATTTCCATTAACTGATGAATGGATTAAAAATCTGTGTTACATACATACAATGGAGTACTTACTATGCATCGCTACAAAACAGTGATGAACATATGAAGCCCATTACCTCATGGGATGAACTGGAAGAATTTATGCTAAGTGAAGTAAGTCAAGCCAAAACAGACATATACAACATGAGTTCACTGAGGTAAGCTTTAAAAAATTGCAAAAGGGTGATAGGGAAAAATTACTGTATGCAAACATTCCAGGGATGAGTTCCAGGTAATATGTCAGGGGCCAGACCAAATTCAGGGATACATGTTAGCCAACTAAAAATGAAGGGGGGTGGGAGTGGGAAAAAGAAGAAATGAATAGTAGTGAAACAGGACATTAATCCATCCATATCTCTACAGGGAAAGAGGGATCTGACTTCAACCTGCTGTTTCAAGACGTGAATGCAAGCATAATGCCAGGGAGTAGGGGACCAGTAGAGAGGTCTGAGGGACTGGCCACAATCTCAAGTACATAGACAGCTGCCCCTCTCCTTAGAAATGTTCTTCAGAAGACAGCACTGAAGTCACAGCTCAGGAAGAGAGCACATGGGAGCGAAGAAAGGGGAAGAAGAAAGAGTGGAGCACATCCTGGCCAACCAAGACTTGAGGACGGTATCTCCACTCAGAGCAACCAATCCACAGAGGAGACCATAGGGCCCCTATGTTCTATGAGGCACTATGAGGCACAATATCTCTCACTGACCCATAGCCCTACAAGGGACAACACTGCAGACACAGTTCAGGAATTGTGCCTGATCTGACCCCCCACATGGAGGGCAAAAAAAATAATGGGGTGGAACAGAATAGCAAGAGGAGCAGAGCAAAGAAGTCCTGAGAGAATACTGAAAATAGACTTTGGGACCAGGGCATGGCACCCCATCAGAATCAGCTGGAAAACAGCAAACAGTCCTTGAACTATTTACAGGACTTTCTTTTTTCTCATTGCTTTTTGTTGTTGTTGGCTTTTTTCCTTCTGTTGCTTTATTTTGCTATTGTGCATGCTATTGTGCATGCTGACAGGACCATCTAGATAAAATAGGCAGGATAAACAATCTGGAGGAGAAAACAATGGGACTAGCGGTTCAAATGGGACAGGGATGAAGGGGAGATGGGGCAAAGGAAGTAATGTTAATAAACCCAGAGATAAGGAAACAAGCGATCCAGAATCAGTGGTGAGGAGGATGTAGGACCCTGGTAGGGCTTGATCAAGGGTAATGCAACTGAGAGGTATTACTGAAACCCAAATGAAGGCTGAAACACCATTAAATTCTTCATCTCAAATATTTTTTCCCGCTGTGAGAATAGCAGCTATAGACAGAGAGTTCTTCAGGTGAAATACACAGAAATCAAACTGAGTTGATCTTTGAGAGGAAATAAGAGAGAATGTCAATCAAAAGGAGACAAACCCAGGTCAAGCAGTGACTATGGACAAAACTTCAATTATTTGTATATTCGTATTGAGGTTGAAGCTGAAGAACATGGAAACAAATCCATAAGAACCAAAAATGAGCCTTGAGTATATCTCACATGCATTTTTACAGAATATCTAAAGAATGAATTTGATGTATTGAGCACTAATTACAGAGGCCCAAATGAGCTTGTACTGACATGAAGAGTATCATACGTGAAGAAAGCAAAAGGTAAATAAGTAAAAAAAAACAGGAAAGAAGAAAAGTTCAAAATGATTGAAGAATCTCTGAAACTTGCTCTAATAGCTAACGCGAATGAAGGAAACAAAGAAATAAAATGAATAATGAAATAAAAACACTGAACAGAAAACTTTCAGTGACAGCTAAAAAAAAACCAACCTAAAATATTTTAATAAAGTATACAAAGGCCTAGAGTTAGAAAACCAAAGAGAAGAACCTTTCAACACATCTCAAACTTAAAGGGCTTAAAAAAATCTAGGTCTACAGTTGGAATATTATTTCATAGGTAAAAACACTAGTTGGCATTAAACCATTTCAGTAGGTAGCTTATGTGCAAGAGCCAAATGTACTGAAAGAAGTCCAAGGAACACCAAAGCATTAGCCAAAAACAAGACTCAAGGAATTGATGAATTATGAACAGAAATGTTTTAGCAAGTTGATTAAATCCTAGTAGCATGCACTTGTCTATTCGAACAAATTTGGATGATGCCTACTTAGCCACTGGAGTGGAAGTATTCTGAATTTATACCCATTCCAAAGAAAAGTGACCCAACCAAAGGCTCGAACTTGAAACCAATATAATCAATATCACATACATATAAATTTTTGCTGAAGATCATTTAACAATGGGTGCAACAGTACATTGACAGGGATCTGTCAGATTTCCTGTCAGATTCAGAATATGATTTAGAATAAGGGATATATCATTGCTAAGATCAGGTGGATCTTGACAGAAAGGAAAGGATGCCAGAAATATACCTAGTTGTATTTTGTTGACCATGGAAAGGCAGTTTGCAGTGTTAATCATAACACACTATGGATAACCTTGAGGAAAAAAATGTAAATTCCAGAACATTTCATTTTGTTCAGCCTGTTATATGAGCAAAGCAAAAATATGGATTGCAGGGCTCAAAGTCAAGAAAAGTGGGAGTCGGGGTTTATTTTCCCACCATATTTATTCAATTTTTATGCAGAAAAATGTTATAAAATTGCATTCTATTGTGATGGGTAGGTTTGTTATGCCAACATGGCCACAGAAGATTGGTGGGTCTGTTGTGACGGCACGGCCAATGAATACACAGGATGAATTGAAGGGCAGAGATAGGAAGGGCTCAGCAAGTCCCGCCCTCTCTCTTGCTTCCAGATCTTCAGACCAGAGAGCTGCCTTGTTCGTCCTGTGCCTCGACCTCCAAGCAACACTACCCATGGGACACCTAATCGTGGACTGTGTTGCTGTGAGTTGAGGTTCCTTCAAGCCCACTTCGCCATGCTCCTGGGATATACATCTCTTGAGCTGGGGACTGTTGTACATTGTCATCTGGCTGACTGTCGGTGACCTGCTCTGCTGTTTGCTGCCTGTGACCAGATAGCCTGAATTGCTCCACAGAGTACTACTCAGCGGCCCTCAAGACTTGAAGGACTGCCCGTCTTCTAGCTGTCTCACGCAAGTGAGTTGCACCGAGCAATCTGTACTGCTTTATAGATAGTTAACTGTTTCTTTCTTATCTTGTATGCCTTTCTCTAAATATAAATATATAAAAAGAATTACTAGTGTCCTGATTTTATTTCTCTAAGAGAACCCTGCCTGACACAATTATATGATGCTGTTTGGAGGCT
>PVJH01007297.1:77446-94185 GCA_004026705.1 Nesogale talazaci
AGAGGACTACTCAGCGGCCCTCAAGACTTGAAGGACTGCCCGTCTTCTAGCTGTCTCACGCAAGTGAGTTGCACCGAGCAATCTGTACTGCTTTATAGATAGTTAACTGTTTCTTTCTTATCTTGTATGCCTTTCTCTAAATATAAATATATAAAAAGAATTACTAGTGTCCTGATTTTATTTCTCTAAGAGAACCCTGTCTGACACAATTATATGATGCTGTTTGGAGGCGTAAGGTTTGGAAGAAGGCATATCAGTAAGCTGGAAATTTGCAGATGGCATACCCTTGCTGGAAGGAATGAAGACTTAAACTACTTGCTGATGAAAATCAAGGATTGTAGCTTCCAATAGAGTTTGCACCTTAAGGAAACGAGAGCAAAAAAACTCACTTCTGGGCCAATAGACAACTTCATGATAAATGGAGAAAAGATCGAAGTTATCAGTATTTTCATTTTACTTAGATCCACAATCAATTCTCATGAAAGCAGCAGTCAAGAGATTAAAAGATATACTGCACTGCATAAGTGTGTGGTAGAATCTACGTTCGGTGATGAAAAGCCAGCATGTTACTTTGAGGATTAAGATGCACTTGACCACGTGTTTTCAATTGCATGTGAAAGTTTGACATTAAATAAGGAAGACTGGAGAATTGAGGACATTCCATCAATGCTAAGAACTTTGGTTTGGGTCTAACTTCTGTGCAGCTTGAATTTCTTTCTTTAAAAGGGTATATAGTGGTTATTTTTTTTTCAAATATTCAATAATTGTGAATTCTTTTATTCATCATTTCACAGTTTATTTTCATTCTTCTAATAATTCATTTTATTGGGAGTTCTTACAGATCTTATCACAATCCATACATATAAATGATAGTATACAATCAGGAAAAGGAAGTGTTATAGATTGAATTGTGGTCCTCCAAAATGCTTTGCTATCTTAACCCTTGTATCATTTAATAGGACTCAATTTGGGAAAAGGAGCTTTCTTTTGCTTTTTAAAGTCCTTTTATTGGGGTCCTTACATGTATTATCACAATCCATACATTCATTCAGTGTATGCACATATGCCTTAATCATCATTTTCAAAGCATTCTCTTCCCACTTGAATTCCTTGAACTTCTTTCGTTGGTTGTTACTCTGAAAGGGTGGAATGTCGACAGGTTTATTTCATTGAAGAAACACTGTCTTCTCTCCATCTTCTTTAGATGCTTCCTTGATCTTTCAATATTTTCCCCAAGAATCTTTTCGAGGGATTTTTCCTGTCTGTTCAGTTTAAGGTATGCAATGTGTGTGTGTTTCACTTTGGAGTTTTATTTATTTTATTTTTTTACTTAGTCTTTTCTAGCTCTCTTTTGAACTTTACTTTTCAGCCTTTTAAGTTCACAATTCCTTCCACTTGGTTTAGCTACTCTATGATTAAGAGCACATTGCTGAGTGTCTTCAGACATCCACTTTGGTCTTTTCTGTCTGTTCAATTCATTAAGCTTCTTCTTCAAATGGTGGCTTGTAGGACCTAACTCAGAAGGCAAACTCAGTAACGTTCAAAGTCCTTTGTAAGATGTGTGATTGAAAAAAATAAATAATTTTATTGGGGGCTCTCACAGATCTTATCACAATCCATCCATCCATATTTTACTTCCTATAAATATAAGAATTTATTCAGTTTTAAATTTTACACAGTAGGGCTGAGCCCTGATGGCATAGTGGTTGTGCGCAGGACTGCGGCCCACTGGGATAGAAGTTCAATTCCAGCAGTGGGGCTGGGCCTCCTACTCCCACCGCTGGAGAGCAGTGATGCCAAATTAAAAAAAAAAAATTACACAGTAAACATTAACAGATTTTCATTAGGACAATGGTATGGTTAAATATATATTGCATCACTGCCTCTGGTGGTCATGGGCGCCACCCGGTGCTGCTCCTGAGAGCAGCCGCTGGATTTGAACGGCCAAGCTCATGGGCCGCAGTCTTGCACTCAACTACTTACGCCACTGGGCTCAGCCCTGTATGGTACTATATTATAAAAACAAAATTATTAAAATCTATATTAAAAAGGAGATAGGTTGAAAAACAATAGCTTCACATTTTAATAGTTTGATGTTTAACAAAGATTTATAATTTTGTAGCAATATTTTTTAACTTACTCTTGTCATTTATAGTTTAAAACTATTATACTGTAGGTTTTGTTCTGAAGTGTTCATTCTGACAAATTTTTTGGAATATTTTTTCATTATTCTTGCCCAAAAGGGCTTATATGAGCCATGAGGAAGACTCTTATTAAAAGTATCATGAATACTATGAAAATGCGTGAAATAATTAGAATGCTAAAGTATTTCTCGTATACCAGCTTAAAGAGCATTAGGGATGAGTCGTAACTAACAAATTGAACTTTAACTAGAGCAACAAGGGCCAGCTCATCCCTCTGACAGTGTGCTGCCCAGGATGTACCTGCCTATGCGCAAGCAAGGTGGGAGTACTAGAAGTTAAGAAAACAGAATTGCTGACATTAATTTATTGGTTGCGTAATAATTCTTTTGGATCTGTGTTTATCAATTGTAATTATAGTGGGGTGTTAAAATTATGAAATGTTAAAAAATTCTTCTTAAAATGACAATTGCCTCCAATACACTGAAGTGTATTTTGTCAGCTTTTTATATAATTTTGATAAAGATAAATTTAAACACTAAAAAAAACGATTCTTTGAAGGAAAATCTAAAAGATTTTTTGAAGATAGAATGAACACTGCATGGGAGATCATGAAGTGGTAAGTCAAACTTCAGAGATCTCAGGAAAAATCCAAGTTAAAAGTCATTATAGTACTAATGGGAGGAAATTAAAATACAATATCCTGACACTCAATAATTAAGGTCAGTTTAAGGTGGGAAGCTGATGCAGCTGAAAATCACAAGTTGGATTTTTAGAAATAACCAAATATCTAGAAGGAAAGAATTGCTCTGGATAGAAAGCTCAAGACCAGGGGATACCAAAAGTTATTCTCATTAAAAACAAAACACAAACTCATTAAGAGACAGTGTTGCAAGATACAGGGTCAAAAATATTTCATGTTGACTAACAGAAGTGTCTGTTAGATAATTTTAAGGATAACCTCTTTGCAATAATCTTGCTGAGATCTTTGGGGGAGGAGGAGACAAATACATATATGTTGGTGGGCATCACTGCCTCTGGTGGTCGTGAGCGCTACCCAGTGCCGCTCCTCAGAGCCGCCACTGGATTTGAACCGCCAAGCCCGAGGGCAGCAATTCCGCAAGGAGACAAATATTTTTATAAAGTATTATTTTCTAAAAGGTTAACAAGCAACCTGCCCAACTGAGATGAAAAGTTTCCATAAGGTCTTACCATTACTCAGCTCCTCAGCACAATAACTAGCACCCTAAATCGTTTCACAGTAATGGCAAGAGAGCTCGTAAGGTACATGTGCAGAAGCTTCAGGTAAAATTACAAGGAGGTGAAGGTTATGTCTGAACCCTGAGTTACTCCAGTCATTTTCTAATTAGGTCCAACTTCTCTTTAATGGCTTTATATCTTTTATTACTCAAGAATTTATCACGTTTTTAACTCAGTGTTTAGCATATTAAGATGTAATAAATGGTCTATATTTTTTATCATTTCCCGCCATCACCTATCACTAAGAGATCCCATCACCTTTCAAATAGATGGTCAGTGTAACAAGAGAAAGCAGAACACAATTCTTTAGAAAAGTAGATTCAAGGAGAGATCTTTCCTTGAAGAAAGATCAGTTGAAAAATGATATTTAATAACCTGAATAGGGACTTTCCTAGATCTTGTTCTGAATGATTTCTTAAAGAAATCAGGAGCCCACATTGTGTGCTTATTTTTTATGGAACGAAAACCAAAAGGAATCTCTTTTAAAATGAGGTTTTCTCACCAACTCTTTCTTTTACTTCTGAAAATAATGAATAATGAGAAATATTTAAAAATTGAAAACAGATTTTAGAATACTTCAATTATTTTCTAATGTAAGGTGTCATTTTTGAAATAGTGACTCCCTGAACTATTGCCAGACTCTGTATATTATGATATAAAGCTCTTCAGATCTACAGATTCAGCCTGATTTGATGAACTTGAATATTCATTTATTAGCTGTGCATTGTTAGCCTGACTATAGTAATTTGCTGTTTATTGAATATAAATATTAATTTCTGTACTACATAGTCCAGGAAACAGTTTTACAGTTATTTGAGTCATTAGTAAAAGTCTAGCCAGCAAATGTATGAAAAATAACATATTGCTAGATGCATTATCAATCCGAAGTTTTAATTAGGGCACTCTGTACCTCCTCATGTGGTATTATTGTACTGAAGCAGAAATACTTTGTACTTGTACTTCCAGGTTAAAACAGATGCTTCATTAGACCTTTGTAATATGCCTGGAGTGATCAAGACATCTGTGGGTTTTGATACTGCCACAGAATTTTATCTATATTCTTGCACACAGATGGGAAAGCATAATTACTGACCACTAATTTGTTCATTATTTCTATAAATATTTGTTCAGAGTCTTCTCGATGTTATAAATTGAACAAGTGAAAATGTGTCCTATCATGAAATGTGCATTGTAGAGGAGAAAGAAAGAAACTGACAGACTCACAAGTGGATGTCAACAAGTTATGTATAAGAAGGAAACTGGTCTAGAAAAATACCACACACTGCCATTTGTATCATTGCTTCATAGTGACTCTTAGAACAAAGGAGCAATATTTCCTAGGATTTTCAAGACTGGAAATCTTCACTGGAAAAACCTCCTGTTTCTCCCACAGAGAAGCTGATGGGTTTGAACAATCCACCAGGCAGTTAAAAGTCCACTGCTTACCTGACATCACCACAAAGACTGTCAAGAATAGCAAGTCACTGTTAAAGGAACCAATTGCAACAACCGAAGGTATATTTACAAATATCTATGGAGTTACAGAGCCAAAGCTGATAGAGTATTAAAACTACTTATCTAAACAATGCCTTATTTTGAACATTATATTTTTTTCATGATTTTCTTAGTTTAATTACTTAAACAGATATTTTCTATAACTGAGAAAAAATAATGTTCAATAGATATCAGTCATTTTAAAATGCCTCATTGTTCTTGAAGAAGTATTTTCAAAATTTCAGTAATCACTATAGGTATGCCTTTCATTCGTTATTCCATGTGATGTCAATATTTTTGTTCAGTGATGCTTCACCCATGATTTTTGTAAATTAACCGCAACTTGTACGAATGGAATAATTGAGTGCTATAATCATATTTGAATAAAGGGTTATATTAATATGTTCTATTTCAATTCAGGAAAGCAATACAATCTTCTCTTGTTTGAAAGTTTCTTTTTATTCCTTATACTTTTAATAAGCTTCATTTGTTTGTATGACAAGAATGATATGCTTATTATAAAAGATACATTAAAATAAACAACTTGACAAAGACAAAGAAGTCTAAAATATATTCAATTTGGCAGGGTTAAATTAAATTCTAATCATATGAATTTTTAGATCCTTAAACTTAAGGTTAAAGTCTTTATAAAGCCTGCTTTCTGCATTTGTTTGAATACTTCAGTATTTGTATTCCTGACAATTTTCTCTGTTTGATGAGATTAAAACAGACAAAAAATAGTATTAATTGAAATGTAACAAGGAAAAAAAAGTTTTTAAAATTATTTGATAGAAAGTCACCTTCTAAAGTTTCAAATCTCACTAAAGCTAGAGGAATTCATCAAGCTAAAAGTGGCATCTTCATGTGGAAATTGCTGGTGAGTTGGAGCAACTGATACACCACTTGTAGAGCTTTACTTTAGAGCAGGAAACGACTGTGTGCATTTGAGTGATATTAAAACTGTACATGGAACAATCCAGTGGCAAGGAGGGTGTGAGAGGCATGGTAGAAACTGATCAAGGATAATGCAACAGAGAGAAATTACTGAATCCCAAATGAAGGCTGAGCATGATAGAGGGACAAGAGGAAAGTAAAAGGAAATAGAGCAAAGAAATAGGAGGCAAGGGGTATTTATAGAGATAGAAATACAGACATGTAGTTAGGTAAATATATTTGTATATGATGATGGGGAAATAGATCTATGTGCATATATTTTTTGGTTTAGTATTAAGGCAGCAGATGGACATTGGGCCTCCACTCAAGTACTCCCTCAATGCAAGAACACTTTGTTCTATTAAATTGGCATTGATGCACACCTTCCTGACACTATCACTGAAGACAAATGTGTACATAAGCAAATGTGGTTGAAGAAAGCTGATGGTGCCTAGCTATCAAAAGATAAAGTGCCTGGAGTCTTAAAGGCTTGAAGGTAAGCAAGCTGTCACCTAGCTTGGAAACAACAAAGCCCACATGGAAGAACCACACCAGTCTGTGTGACCATACGGTGTCAAAGGCATATCAGGCATCAAAGAACTAAAAATTATATCATTATAAATGAGGGGGAAGTACATTTTGGGGGTCCAAGGCTCATCTATAGGTAACAAGACATCTCCTTAAAGGAGACTCTCTTAAAGGAGCCACTCGGGGTGCAGTGTAGCAATGATGAAACAAGCAACTTTCCTCTAGTTCTTCAATGCTTCCTCCTCCCCACTATCACAATCCCATTTCTACCTCACAAATCCTGCTAGACCAGAGGATGTACACTGGTACAGAGAGAAACTGGAAACAAAAGGAATCCAGGGTAACTGTTCCCTTCAGAATCAATGGTGAGAGTAGTGATCCCAGGAGGGTATAGGGAAGATGGGGTAGAAGGGGAGAATCTATTATAAGGATCTACATATCTTCCCTGCGTATGGAGACCATGGATGTGCATGAAAAGAGTTGTCAGATAGTGTAAGATATGGCAAAATAATAATAATAATAATTTATAAATCATCAAGGGTTCATGAGGGACTGGGAAGCAGGGTTGAGGGAGTGAGGATCTGATACCAAGGGTTTAGAAAGCAAATGTTTTGAGAATGATGAGGGCATCACATGTATAAATTTGTTTGACATACAATGCATGTATATATCGATTGTGATAAGAGTTTTACGAGACCCAGTATAATGATTTTTTTTAAAAATAGCTGGATGTGGAGCAGAGGAAACTATGATGAATTTTTTTTGTGAGTAGTGGTTGGTTCAATACTTTCAAATTGAAGTAATGTTGATTTAAGTTTTAATGACAAGGAAAAGTTGCCTATAAATTAGATGCCTATAACTTCTAGCTTATTTATATTAAAGTTAGGCAAATACTTAAATAATTTTTTTAATCTTGTATTTGAACAAGACAAAAGAGTTTCTTGTAGAATCCTTAACATTTAATCAAAACAGACAAAAATAATCCTACTGTATTGTGGTATGAGTAAACTGAACATTCTGTGAGAATATAATACAAAAGCAGGGACAATGCTCAAATTTTAAATTGGCTGAAAAAATAATTCTCTCCACACTTTAACTGTTATATTTTACAATATCCAAGGAACATTTTTTACTTTATTTTGGTCTTTCTCTCTAATCTACATCCTGCCTTCTCCTAATCTTCTTCCTGAAGGCTGGAGAAAATGACTCTATACCTGAAGGTCCTAGCTCCAATTCTTAGAATGAATCAAAGTACTATTCAGTGTCAATGACACATTTTTTAACTAAAAGTCATGTTGTCCTTAAATCAGTATATGCATTTGAGGAAAAAAAATGTATGTTCTCAGGATCAAATGTCTTATGTTTTGGCCTTAAAGTTTTGACTAATGATGTTGTAAACTCACAAGCCAGCTCTCTTAAAAATTATTACCCTGCTATCAAATAACTTCCCTGGATTTCCATGCCTTCAGACATGTCCCTTTAATGCATATAGTTTTCTTCATGAGCTACAAACATTGTATCTTGAAAAGCCCTTGTCTGTTTTTACTTTAGGAATTGGGAGAGTCTATGAAGTCATTAGACTACATGTGTCTCTACCTACTTGGACTGGCATCTTTAAGCACCCCCCCCCCGCCCCAATACAATTCTTTATTGGCCAACTAGATTCTAGAGCACAAGCAGCTCTTGAGAGAGCAGAGATAATTTATGATGTGTAAACACTCAACCCAACCAGAGTAAAAATGGATTATATTCTGAAAAAAGAAAATGAACAAAGTCCTCTAACTCACAAAACATCTCAATTTCTGGCTATGCGCACACACACATGCACACACACACACACAGTTATGGAACATAAAACTACCACTTCTCTTAAAATGGCTTTTTTGAAGTAACAGAGAGACCAGTTCTCATGTAGCATTATGATTTCTAGTAAGTAATGTCAACTTATCAGTTTAAATTCTACTGTCAGAAAAGCAAAACACAAATTCAGCACAGAAACCAGAAACCAGCACTATAATATGATCATATTCTCTTGGGCATTCCTTTCTAGTAGAACTTGCTCCCTGATTACAAGGAAGAAGTTAATTGGATTGCTAGAGATAAGAGAATCATATAGGAATGAATCAGAGGAAACTGCTGAACCATCTAGGAATGAATCAGAAGAAACTTTTCCTCTTACAAATCACTCATGATCCTTTAACTTTCTATTTCTCTCTCAGTTAATAGAGGAGCCCTAGTGACGCAGTGGTCGTGCATTGGGCTGCAATCCCCAAAGCCAGCAATTTGAAACCACCAGCTGTTCTGCAGGAGAAAGCCGGTCTCCAGTCGGGTCTCAGGAACCCACAAGGGCTGCTCTACCCTGTCCTCTGGGGCCCTCCTGAATCAGAATCAACTTGCTGGAAGTGAGTTTGGTTTGGGTGTATCAGGTAATGAGGATCACAATAGAAAAAGAGAAATCAGTGCAGATGTTTCAGAGAGAAATTCATTCTGAAATTGGTTACACAGATGTTAGCATGTGAAAGAGCCATCAATGTACAAGGAAGATATAAAGATTAGAGCAAACAAATCTGTCTTAGAGCATGTACAGTCAGAATGCGTCTTAGAATCAAGATGTCTCACATATTTGAGCATGTTATCAGGGGAGACTCACCCGTGGTGAAGGTAAAAGGTGAGTGGAAAAAAAGAGGAAGACCATGAGCTGGATTAGAATTGCCATTGCCGTGTTCTCTTGGACATAATAGGAACTGACTCAATGACACCAATCTACAACAACAAGAGTTTTATAGAAGCAGGAGACAGCTAAAAGCACCAGCGTTGGAACAGTAAGAAATCGTGTTATAGAGATACATGGGTATGTATGACTAGGGTCCCGGTTTTCTTGGGAGCGATTCTAGGGCATTTGCTCAGACCACACTGATGTCCCATGCCTGGACCTCTAATCACCACAGCAGCACAGCTAAGTGGATTGGTACAGAGGGTGTACAAGCAGCTACATACAGCTCAGGGACAGGGACCCACCCCTCCCATCCTTCAGTCATTCAGCAGTGCCTCCTGCAGACAGATTCTGAGTGACAGTTGGCTAAAGACTGAGTTAGGGAATAAAGTTTGAGGAGTCCAGCAACTACAATCACACAACATAGAGTAAGCTTGGGAGTGACAGACAAAATGCAAATAGCAGATACAGCCCTCTCAGGTGAACAAGGCATTAAAAGCATGGCATGTTTCATTAGTTACTGAGGCATAATTCAAATACTACAGTTAATATACATAATTTTTCTATGCATTTTTGTTTCTATCTTTAATATATGTATTTCCAGGACTAAAATAACCTTATCAAATCTGAAGTTTCCTTATGCTTAATGTACCTGGGATGTGGCACCTTAACATAACTTTAGAAAAAAAATAACTAGGTTCATTTTAAGGTAATTAAATTAGGTTCAACATAAAAATATTTATGTTCACTACAGCATACTGTTTTTCTACTTTTCACTACAGAAAGTAAAATATGTGTAGTTTAAATTGTTCTTCAGAGAAAATAACTTGAGCAGTTAGATATTAGGCATAATATTAAGCATAAATATATGGTTAGATATTTTCTGAGTGAACTTTTCTTTGAAATAATTTATGACTGTAGCTTTCTTTTTAAAATTCATATAAAGAACATAAAAAACAACTTAAATATTATATATACATTTCCACTAGTTTAAAGGATCAAATACATTATTTATTTTGCTGAGTTGTTCAGATTGTGAAGTGTCTTTCATCCCAATGCCTCTCAAAAATCAGTGCAGTGTTGCAGTATTCATACCAAGAAATATTTCAACCGACTATCAGTTTAAGTAAGAACAAAACAGATTTTTAAATATTCTTGTTTTGGTTTGTTTTTGTGGGCATCACTGCCCTGGTGGCAGTAGGAGGCCCAGTCTTGCTCCTGGAGAGCTGCTGCTGGATATGAACCACCAACCCTGTGGGCCGCAGTCCTGCTCTCAACCACCATGCGACCAGGGCTCAGCATAGATTTTTAAATATTCTAAGCAATTTCATTACCCTATTGAAAGGAATTTGTAAATATATGGATTATGAGATTTTGCTGCCATCTTCTGATGAAAACTTTTATAAGGGAAATAAATATTTTGATGATATTCAAAAGAGAGTCCTCCTTGAGACTTTCCTTGGGTTGTGGGTGGAATCCTGAGGGAACTATAGGAAAGTAGCTTGTGTTAATGGTTCTCCTAGGACATCCTTATAGATCAAACATCTTCTCACTATCATGTCCAATTTTCTTCTTTGACATTTTTTAACAAGAGATTCCATTTCCTGTGACACATCTCAAAATTGTAATTGGACATATTTATTGATTCTCCATTATCAATAGACACCTTTAAATGCAACAACACAATGCTGTATAATCTGAAAATACATTGCAAATACTCTTAATGTTGTTTCACTCATGAAGATGGAAATATCTAAATTAAAATTTTCTGTTTAATCTTTCTAATTCCTAGCATCCTTTGTAATGCCAAACAGAACTCATAGACAACATTCATAACCAGTTTGATGAAGGAAATGAGCAGCCTGTGATGTCAAACCCACTGTGGGTCCCTAAGGCTTCATACTGACTCCATGGCGGTGGGTTTGGTTTAACACATAGAATATGAGCTAGGATGCCAGTTAGATGAAGTGAGCACTGATAGCGCATTCACTTTTTAGTAACACACTTCACAGAATAATACACGAAAATTCATCATACAAATGGCAAGATAGGCATAATAGCCTGCGATGATAGTTAAAATATGTTTATTTGAGAACTCTATTACTGGAAGATTAATTTTTGAATGTTGACTTATTATAATATAATTTGTTCAAATATTGGAAATAAGGTTGAGTCCTCCACAGATAATGATAAGCTTATGCACATAAGTGACATCTTACAATGTAGCAGATTGCATTGCATATTAAGAACTAAAAGCTTCAAATACATCAATGTCTTCAGAGTGTCACAACTCTTCATTAAAGATAGTTTAGATTTGAATCTTGAATATATACTCATGGACACAGAAATTATTATAGTTTTCATATATTTAATTGATATGCATGTGAAACTGTTGATGGTGATGAGGCTGTAAGGAAGTATACCCTACAAAGCTTCAAATATCTATATTTCATTGCCAAAAATAAGTTGTGTCTGTAGCTATCAGTTATGCTTTTTACCACATGAGTTTAACAAAAACAGCAGAATATTGAAATGTATCACAACTTTCTCTTCCCTTCTCTCTTGCTTTCCATTTCCCCTTTCCCTCCATCTCTCGATTTTACCTGCTGGCTTCTAGGTTCTAAGGAGAAACACAGTGAATTCCACATGAGCCAAGTTTGTCATTCACTGAGTAACACAAAGGAATGTGCCAAAAGACCTTGCTATTCCAAGTGTGGTTCCACAGACAGTGGCATCAGCTTCATCTGGCGGTTCATAAAAGTGCAGCACCTTGGACCCTCCTCTTACTCTCCTGACATCAAGTAAAATGGGTGTGCATGGTTCCCAAGGCGCTGATCTCTGTAGAAGCAAATCACAGGATCTTTCTACCAGGAACAAGTGGTCGGTGTGAATTGCCGATACTTCTGCTAGCAAACCAATTGCTTAACCCACTTTAGAGGTAGTACATCAGAATTTTAACAAGATTTCCAAACGATCCCTTGTACATTAGAGTTTGATAAAAATCCAATGTGTCAAATACTATATAATTCAAAGATAGGCATTTGAAGCCCAATTTGTCACCCACTATCTCTAAGGCCATAGAGACATCTTTTAATATTATTATTTTACTGGCAAAATTGGTTGAAATTAGTGGTCACCATCCCAATAGTAACAAATTACAAAACTTCTAGCCATAAATTATTTGCCTTGACAAATTTCTCAATTATAAAAAATACTCAACAGATTGTTAAAGTTAAATATTTGTGAAAGAGTTCTATAGTCTCTATTTTGACTATAGAAGAAATATATATCAAATACTGAAAAATTGTCAGTTGAATATTTTATTTTATTTTTGGTTTTTATATCATGTAGTTAATTTGTAAAATATGATATGCATTTGTTAAAATGTTTTCTTTTAGAACTTATGTTATTAAAATAATTTCTTACTCTAAAATACAATCTCACATAGTATTCACCTAATTTTATACATTCGCTTACTTTTAATATTTTAAAATGAACTATACATAAAATGTAAATGGTAACATTTGAACATCATGACCTATTTTATATTCACAATAAATTAAAAAATAAACATATTTTTAAGTTGAGTTGGGTTAGCATAGTTTTTTTATAAAAGGAAAAATTCGAGCTTTCCTACTAACCATTTACATGATTTTGGTGAATACTTCAGTGTCTATATCAGTGTTTCTTGAGTCTACTCTAGTCCACTGACTACTAGTTTCAATACCACTGTCCTTTAATTGCTGCAACGTTTTACTAACATTTGTTAATTTTTTTTCTTGTACAATATGTCCTCCTACCTTGTTCTTCAATAATTTTGGGGCTATTATTGAGCTTTTGATTTTCAGGAGAGAAAATTTAAAAATAGAATTGATTTTTAAATTTTTAAAAATAATCTACAAGTAGAATGAGTTTGGAAACAATAGATTTTCCAATCTAGAATATGAATTATTCCTATGATATTTTCATTTTATTAATCTGTTATGCTTTTCTTGTCAGAGTACCATAGACATACATTCTATTTTTAAGTGTTTAAATTCCTATTACACAGCAAATAGAATCCTTCTAAATATAACTTAGTGTATACTTTCCACATACAGTATCAGTTTGAAAAATTTATCTGTCGATTGAATTATTATATGTTTAACAAGCATAATAATGCCACATACAATAATTACATAGTTTTCCTTGTCTGATCCTAATAATCACATTTTTTATTGTCCTATTTCTCTGATTATAATGATTAATAGAAGTGGTTAAAAAAAGGAGGGGGAGACATAGTTTTTTGATTACCAAGCTGAAAGTAAATATAGCTAGCCTTTCATCATCATATGTTTGCTAAAGACTTTTCCTTAAGTCATACTGGTAACTCCTTAGTAGATTACCTGCAGTTTACCCATATTAAATTGGCTAAAAATTCTATCCATCAGATCCTAGGTCTGTGGCCCTAGACGATGGATACCATAAAGGGGCAGGGCAGTGAGGAACAGAGACACAGTGGTAGCAATGCATTTACAAGAGCCCAGACTGTTGAAACTCCAAGTGCTTCAAAATAAGTAAGAGATGAAAGAGGTCTTATGCAAGAGGATTTGGGTTATTCCCGAGTCAGGATTAATTTTTTTTCTTTTTTTACTAATTGGGATTTACTGGTAATACACATATCAAATGATTCCATGTTTCAATCACATCAAGTGGAATTGTACAATTGTTACCAAAGTCAACTTCCAAACATCCTTTTCTCTACATGGACTCCTTCACATTATCTCCCTATTATCCCACCCCCATCGCCACTGTGCCTCCCTCTCCCCAAACCCCAGGTTTATCAACCCTGCATGTCACACACCAAAAGAAAGAAAGCAGATAGCACTGCTTCAAGATGGCGACTTCCAGTGACATAACACCTGAGACACACTCTAATATAAACAAACAAAAATAAAACAAACTAAAACTACAGAAAATTTAGTAAATGAGATGAATTTATTTGTGTGTGTGTCATACTCTCTATGCAAGTAGACTAAGTACAAACTGTGTTGCTGGTCATGAGCTATCTCTGTTGTGAACAAAAACTGACAATCTATGTCTGTGCATATTTTAAAACAAACTTATAGTTACTTCTTTTATTTCACTGGCAGGAACTGCTAACATTTTTCCCCTAAATATTGTCCTTTTTCTACAAAATACTGAGCATTGTTTTCCAACTGTATTATCATTATCAAACTGGTATTATCATTCAGTTAAGGATATCAATGTACTCATTATTTTGTGCTAAATCACAATACGTCTAGACTATACCACCAGGTGAGAGCAAGGGTGAATACCAGCTTGGAGAGGGCTAGCAACATAAAGAAAGGTCTTCTAACTGGGCCTGCCTCGCGGACTCCTGCGGAGGTGCTCCAATGAAAGTGAAGCTCTGCTTTGTGGACTGCTTCACCTGCATGCAACAACCACGGGTTTGGTTGATTGGTTGTTTGAAATGCTTTTTAACCAAGTGTTTTAGAGTTCCGTGAATGTTCTCTCATCTTGACGATGGATTCCATTTTTAAATCTTTTGATTGCACTTAGGTGGATGTACTTTCTTCTGCATGGATCCATTCATGTCTCCTTGCTCGCTTGTTTCATCACACCAGACACATGATCTTTTTGATAGTCAACCACTGATTTTCTTCATCATGCCTTCCTATATCACCCAAATTTCAGAGATCCCTTTTTAAAAAGTTAAATGGAGTAGGGTCACAGTTGAGAAATGACCTGGTGGTTATAAAGAAGGAGCTCAAGCTTCATTTGCAACATGCATGGCATTAATTTCTATAGAGCTTAATTGTCTTCATTATATATGACCATCATAGCTATAAGCACTGTCAATGTCATCTGCCATTTTCCATAAGACAGCCATGGTGGTATAATGGTGAGGAGTCGGTCTAATAAAGTGATTAGATTTTAAGTGGGACACCATTGACCTAGGGGAAAGGGGGGGGGTTGTTGATTAAAAATTTGGTCTATATGGAACAACAGAAATTGTCATAGAATGCAAACATAGTATTGTAATATATTTATTTTAATTTTGAAATGCTGTGGGACATTGCTAAATTGTTAAAAAGTGGGATGTCTGGTCACCTTATTTATGGACCACAAATTGTTTGAGACCATCACTTATTCTAAGGTAAAAGAATGAGACTCTCTACTCCTGTAAGAAGTTACAGTATCACAAAGTCCCAGTAGCAGTTCTGCCCTGTCTTGTAGGAATGCAATGAGTGGGAATTGATTCAATGGCGTTGACAGTTTTTCCACATTATCAGATAGATCTTCAATGGCATGTATTCAATCAGTGACTTCATATCAAGACAAGGAAATATCTTAAAAAGAAATAGCCTAGTCTAGGTTGTAAACAAGAGTACATTAGCCAATCATTTAGAATCTCATCAGGCATCACAATGTCCAACCAAAATTCATAGAACAATAATTCTACTCAAACAGTTATAATCCTGCAAGCTTAAAAGGCATTCACTAATAATAATATAGCAAATAGAGTAAAAAGCAATATATAAAGTCTGATAGCTTATCATCTATTCATTATTCTTGGGTGAACACCTAAGCTTATGCCATTTTTTGTCTACTTGTGTCCTTCTTAGATGAAGACAAATTACTCCTGAGCAGGCAAGGATAGAGAGATTGCTAAAGAGCATATTATGTAGGTTTAATAAAGCATTAAAGGCATCTAAGTCTTAGCTAAGGGTTCATAAAGAAGACATTATGTTCAGAATAATTTTCCCTAAATATACTTGCAGCTACATTTTCCATAGAGACTCCCACTCACAAATATATTGTGCAAAAGATATGGACTTGAAACTAAATTTGGTTTTCTTGAGGCCAGACTGCATAAGAATAACATTAAATCTTCAATCCAATAACCAAGGAAAATACATATTTTGTTTTATTGCTATTCAGCATTAAAATTTCCTTTAATTATTTTGAATTTACCTATTAAGTATTTTAATTATTTATTCTGTCTTAACCCTAACCCCATAGTAAATATTTATAAACAAACAAGAACCTTTATCATATCAAGAAAAATGTTTAAACAAATGTTTTAGCATTCCTTGTCATTGTAATATACATCAGTTACTTAATATAGAATCAAATCCAATAATCACAAAATGTCTGAGTAATATATAATCTAAATGTCTATTTCCATTTTAGAAACAAACTATTCTGGGTAAGACCTTTGTATGTTCTTTCCAACCAAGTGAAAATAGTTTTATTAAAATATTTATAAAAGACCATAATAAAAAGAAAAGAAAATGCTGTATGACCAAATGAAACAATGATAATTTTAAAAATGAAATTTTTCTTCTAATCATTCATAGTAATTTTTATTTGCTTCTCTCAGGAAAATACAATTTTAGGACTGGACAGTATTTCATTCTGTTGCACTGGGAGTAGCTGCAGTAAAATTTGACTTCGCTGCACCTAACAACAACACATTTATGAAAATAACTCAAATGTCAGACTGTAACAATCACCATCCATATTATTTAATTATGGAACACAGTTTTTTTTATAAAGTAGGACATTTTATAAAGGAGGACATTCTGGCTTAATTTCCTACAAGATAGATTATCCAAAATTATTTTCAAGATTTTTTACAAACACCATCCCTCTACTTCAAAAAT